>SRMA01025487.1:0-71606 GCA_007224835.1 Danionella cerebrum | reverse complement strand
AGGTCAGTAGCCTTTCTTTCATTGATAAACAGTTTATCGGGAATTATTGCTATTAATGATCAACAACCCAGGAGCCGCTGCAGGAGACGTTATCGAGTGAAGTGGCCGGTCTTCTGAAGAGATCCAAGTCTCATCAGTTTTATGGGCTGATGGGAAAACGCTCTGGTGGGTCTTTGCCGCATTTGTTTTGAACATAAAGAAAATGTGCTGTAATTTTCTTATTTGACACATTCTTAATTTGCATTGAACTATTTTTTTTAAATACAACTACACAGCTTCCTTTTATTTATAAATATATGCACTCAAAACCCAAATCTGACTTTTGATGACCTGCAAAGGAGGGCATAATTAAACTGAAACATATCAAACTTTCACAAAGAAATGTTAAATATCAAAGTAGTTCTAATTAAAATGTTTGATAAAGTGAGTTTAAAAAAGATTTTAAAAAAGATATGCTACATTTACACTTTTTATGGCAAAATATAAGACATAAAACAAAAGAATTAAATAAATGCTTATTTTCAACAATAAATCTATAACATATATATCTCTGTAAAGTTACCTAAACAAAACAAAATAACTAAGTCATAACTAAACCAAACATTAATTTATAAATGTTCAATTGTGATTAATTGCATGATTTACTGTGATTGCATTTGGAAGGGCAAGGTTAATAATGCATTAAAATGTTTTTGGTAACTTAACTAAAATTTTGTAATAATTAGTATAGTATAGTATATATATAGAACTTCAATAAAACAAAAAAAAAATGCATAAAACTAAGCAAATAAAAGAAATAAAACAATGTGCTTTGAATTACATTTAAGTATTTAAAAGACGCTTTTATACAATGTGGTTTCTAAGTAATGAGAAGATAAAATGTGTTAAACGATCAATAAATCCATTCTTAACAAAAAAAAAATTAACATTTACAAATGTATCTTTTCTTTTTTAGAAAATCTTCAGCCTGTGAAAAAGGAGCGCAGAAGTGAGTGATTTCATGATTTGCAAAAGTGTAATTCAATGAACTAAACTGACTCCTGTAACACGAACAGTGAGTCAGAATTCAAAAAAATTGCATGACTTTCATCACTTTGTGCATTATTTGAGTATTAGAGAACTCAGCTTGATCAGAAAAACTGTTTTGTGACTCATATGGTTAAAATAAAAAGCATTTTAAGATATTTTGAATTTACAGATCGTCATCTTTCCCTCAAAGGGCACAAAGGCGACATGTTTGTGGGACTCATGGGCAAGAGATCATTCGGAGGTGACTTGTTTTTTATATATTGTTCATACTTTTCTGTGAATTCTTCTACAGCAGTGGTTCCCAAAAGGCTTATAGAAAGTTTTTTTTTTTTTTTACATTTTTATTGGGGGGAGTTTTAGTTCAAGAATCCTGAATTTTGCAGTTTGATGAGCATGTATCAGCCTTAGCAAGTGTGTCTGACACATTAAGACAAATTTCAAGAGTCCTTTGTTTTTACTTTTTATTTTCGTACGGCTCATTTATCCCCCCAAACACTAGGCAATGATTGACGGCTATAATTGACAGCTACACTAAACAGAGCTGACAGACGTCATCACGTCGTGAGAAAGATCTTTTACGCTTCAGTCAACGATTCAGTCGTTCTCAATTTTTTTTCACACTACAAACTGAGATGTATATAAAAGAGAGCTGTGTTTGCAGTGGAGCTCTGAAATCATGACCCCTCCTTTCTAAAAAGTAAGCTTGTGGTGGCTTCAAATGTCTTAATGGCAGGGGGCGCTGTCACATCATCCTTTTTTTTTAAGTCATTGGCAAATATTATATCTACTCGAGCAAAATACACATAGGTCCCCCATTCACTCCCATCAGCGATGTTCAAATGACTGTATAAACAACACATATCCGACAAAAGTTTGACTAATTCGCAGAAATTTTTTTTTTTATATATATATATAATATCAGTCCACAGCACCTCATTCCAAAATGAAGCTGGCTTTTACCGCATTACACATCCATTCTGAATGTATAAAGTGCGCTGAATAGTTGAAGCTGCACAAGCTGGTCTGTGGGTTGCCTGTGACTGTTCTCAGCATCCTGAGCCTCTGCTTCTCTGGGATTTTTGTTGGTCTGTCACTTCAGTATATGATACATTTAACAAGAATTCCTTATCCAAACAACCACTGCTTTAAACAAAAAAAAAAATCTTAAAAATTTACCAAAACTTTTGCATTACACTGTTAATAAAACTGTAGTTTTAGGTAAACACAGGAACACAGTTAAACAGTATTTGGTCGGTGATTTTGATTAATTTGTGTTTTAATTCATAGAGAGAGATGCAAATATTTTACAAAATCCTCTTCATATCCAAAATGAAATGTCATTTTTACCCTTTTCCTGCAGAGACTCAATATGTTCCTACAACTCGAATCCAGGAGAGCAGCACGGTTCTGAATAAACCGAACAAACACACAGGTATACAGCAACACATTTGCATCAGAACTGCGTTTATAAATAACGATGACATGAGGCCACGGTTTCTAAATCTCAGTTCATCTTTCACTCGTGACAGATCTGCAGAGCGACTGGGACCAACTGCAGTACTACTGATGTTCCTCTTCCCTCTCCACATTACGAGAAAACATTTAAACAAGAAAAAATGTCTTGCTGGTGATGTCACAATGAAATAAAAATAAAAGGTTGATCAAAAGTGACAGTTTACCACGATTTTGATCTAACAAAAACTTACAGCACAAAAGAGTGTCTTTCCAAGGCTTTCCAGAGAAAAATCTGTGTTAAGGCCTCATTTCTTGACAATCCACTTTTTTTTTGCTTTAAAAACAAACAGATGTCTATTTTAAAAAAGAACGCTGCAGCAGAGCTGGTTTCATAACAGCGCATTATAAAAATAAATAGCTTTGTATCAGATCCCAGTGTTACAAAGAGTACATAAAAAGAGAAAACGACTGACGGATGAAGGCATAGCTAACAACACTGTTGATGGAGTCAAAAAAAGAGCAGAGCACTCCGAGACGTCATCAGGTTCCTTTGGGAGGAGTCCATTTTAGAGACCCTGGGTCTATAGTCTTACTGTTTCCCCTCTTGGTCTCTTTGGCCTTCCAGTCGTCAATCAGGTCCTGCACAAACAGGAACAAAAGAGAGATACTTGGGTATTTCCACTATGCAGCAAAATATCCTGCAACAGTTCTTAAAGTTTTGCGCAGTAAACATGTTTTGAGGTTCTGTTTTATCCCTTTAGAGCAGTGGATTTTACTCAAAAGTCTGGATATCGGCACAAGGTGAAAAGTCCAGAACAGTGACGTCGTTAGCCCTAATTTAGGGGGGCTTCAGCCTCCCTAAAATATCCCAAAGCCCCCCCTATAATTTGGGGTGACATTTTACTTATTATTATTATCTTGATATTTAAAATATATTTTAAATAAGTGCATACATGCGGCGAACATGAGCCAGCAAGAAAGCGAGTTAAACTGAAGTTCGCTTTCAAAAGTATTATCGTTATGATGCATTAGCATGCGTCAAGCGTGCTAATTATCGTCTCATTAGCATGCGTCAAGCGTGCTAATTATCGTCTCATTAGCATGCGTCAAGCGTGACGTGGTAGGCGGCCGCATAAGCAGCTGGACCAACACAACAGTGTGGAGGCAGCAGCAGTAAACAGCAGTGAACACACGGTGTACACACGGTCAGCGATTGCACGTTGATAGCAGCGATTGTCGCTTAATCTGAACATTTACCTGTGGTAAGAGAAGGAAGGACGATATTGTAGCCGAGTCTATTTCAACCTTAATGTTGGAAGCTAAAGCGAACGTCGTCTAAAATGCTAACATCGTGAAAAATCTTTTATTAGCTGTCTAATATCCTGTCGAATCTCTGAAGTACACATAATGTTAGTATCTATTCCCAATTACCGCGAGTGAAATTTAGTGTCATTAGTACTAGTTCCCAAAAAGTTCTCCCAAAGGGATTAATAAAGTAAATTCTATTCTATTTTTACTGCATGCAATGTACGAGAAGCCCTCCAGGGGCTAAGCCCCCCCCTATCTGTCAACCCTAGTGACGTCCCTGGTCCAGAATGTGTGAATTTAAAATTAGGTTTGACCTTTGTGTATTGTTCAAATTAACCAATATTTTATGTGGGAGAGGCGTGGCAACAATTTCTGCTTTTATTTTTGGCGCTTTCTTACGTTTCGGCCGAAACTGATAATGCTATTTTCAACCAAAATTTTGGTGCATCCCTATTTAAAACAATCCTTGATTTTTGAGTTTTTTTTTTATCACAATTACTGCGATGGACTAGCGACCTGTCCAGGGTGTACCCCCGCCTCTCGCCCAATGTACGCTGGACCCCCGTGACCCAAGAAAAGGGAATAAGTGGATTGGAAAATGAATGAATGAATAATCACAATTAGCTCCATTAATAAAAGTAGTGTGTTGTTAAACTGTTACAGAGAACCGTTAAAGATACCCCCTTGAAATACTGATACCTGTCGCTTCAGGACCAGATGCTTCCCTTTCCAGTACTTGAGCATCTGAAGGGACTGCAGAGTACTGACGATATCCACGGGGTTCACCGCAGTCTCCTGACTGATCTCTGAGCAGAAGAAAGAAAGCCAAAGATATAACTCATCCTCAAGTCTTCTCTCGTGTGCCTCCTGCAGCTCAGCTCACCCTTGATGGAGATCTCTTTGCCTTTAAAGTTGTACATGTAGCGTAGGAGAACTTCCTTCCAGTAGCTGCGATAACTGATGAGGCCCAGATCAGAGAGGGGACGCTCCGGAGAGCCCACCTTCTCCTCAACCTTCGACAGCAGGTAACCTACAACCGCGAAAGAAAATGTCAGGCTTAGGGTTCTTAAAAAATACAAATAAAACCGTGCTGTAAAAGATGCATTATTTTTGCGTATGGAAGCGCCCTTAGGTTCTGGTGAACAATGTGTACTTGGTAAATCCCAATAAAGAAAAACATTCCTTTATGAATGGCTAGCTGCAGACACAGATACTCACTGAAATCGATTAGCATCTTGCCATAGCCTTGTCTCATGTACTGAGGCATGGTCAGGATGCAAGACACGTTGTAATTCAGGAAGGAGTTCTTCTCCTGTAAAAAGGAAAGCAAGTGGTTTAGAATATTCGGAGAAAAAGCCTCTTGGCTCAAGAGAAACTTTAATCTATACAGATTTCTCCAGCGAGGAGAAAGAATCCACTCATCTTCAGCAATGCGACTCGCCTGCGTCGAAGAGAAGGCTACGTTATGACAGATGAAAGACTGACAGATACGCTCTTGTGGTTGTGTTTGGGGAGACTTTTTACTTTAACTTCACTCCATTTCAAAGTCAAATTTCTTACTTTCTATCTCAACTACATTTTCCGAAATCAGTCGTTCCTTTTCCGGCTCTGTTTTGAATTGTTTTGGTTGGCTCTTGGTGGAATCTACTTGTTGCGAATGCCATTCTGTGTCGGTTCAACAGAGGCGTTTTTTGAGACGCACGCACCTCAGTAAATAATGTAAGAAACTCCCAAAACTAGTTTGCGTTACAGTAATCTGATATGACCAGGTTATGTTTACGCACATTCAGGTACAATATAGTAAAAAAACCTGTGAGTAGGGCTGCAACAAACGATTATTTTGGTAATCGATTAATCCATTGATTATTAGACCGATTAGTCATCGATTATTTCAATGATTAATCAGTAGCCTTTGAGCAATTATTCTGCTTTTTCAACTAGTTAAAATAATGAGTTACAAATATTCTAACTAATAAATAAAATAAGAAAATCACTTCAACTTTTGAAATAGTTGTTTTAATGAACTTTGAGCCAACTAAACACGTCATTCTCTTTAAGTTTTCTGATTCAGTTACACTCAAATTACACACAAATGCTCTCTAAGCATTGTTTACATGTTTTGTTTTAATTCAATAGAAAAAAATAAATAATCAGCTGCATTACAGACAAAAAGAAAGTTGAATGTGAACATATCTTGAAGCAGCATTAATAATTGTTGGTTTATCACTCGTTTTAGTTCATCAAAAGTAATATCCCAGGGAAAGACACAGTTATGAAACTAGATATTTGGAGGGTGATAATCTAATAATTCTTAAAAAATCTGGCAACATTTCAAAATGTAAGAAAAAAATAAAGATAAGTTTAGAATCAGCATAAGATAATGAATGGTGTGAGAAAGAAATGCTTTGGTGTGTGTCTCATTTTACTTCTATTTTTGACTCTTAAAGCTATTAAAATGAACTTTCCCCCATTGTGGGACAAGTTTTTTCCCATAATGTGAATGGATCTATATAGCTTTTTATTTTATATCAATGATTTTAACGTTGTTTAATCCTTATTTTTACGTTAAATGTTAATTATTCTAATGAATACGCAAATAAAATATAAACATCTAAAGTTTGTGTAATGCTGTACATTCATAAATTATTACAATATTCACTGCTGTAAGCAACTTGCTTTAGGCGATTGCATTCTTTTAAACTTTTTAAACAATATTTATAGTTGAACAATGTGTTACAAGTAAATTTGACATCTACGCGGCATATAAGCAAAATAAAAACCAAAACGTCTTCACGAGTAAACATTTTATTTGACCTCTCATTGGTTTAGTGTCTGTGTAATCACGTGATTGAATGCACGTTCACGCAGAGGGGAGTCAAAATCTGCCGGGGAGTCACCGGGATGCTTCCTCTTTAAGTGCTCTAACATTCACGTTGTGCTCCCGTGAAAAGCAAGTTCCGCCTTGCATGTATTGCACACAAAAGCATTTTTGGTTAAGTTTAGTAAAACTTTCCCAAACCTTACTCGTTCGGATTCATTTGCACTCCATCATAATTCGCGCTGAGTTTTCTTCTACTGCAGTAGCATTCGTGAGGGCTGCACCAGACTCTAGCGCTACAGCGCTCAAATCGCGACATGTGACCCTTACATTAGGTCACATGACATCAAACGATTACTCGACAACACAAATGTTTGTCGACAATTTTTTATTATCGACATTGTCGACAAGGATGACTAATCGTTTCAGCCCTACTTGTGAGCATGTGATATGCGATATAAACTATACAAAATTGGCCTACGACAGAGATTCTAATACTATTGCACTAATTATCGCGATAATGCATGTTTGATGTCGCAATCTAGCCGCGAAATTTAGAGCAACAAGCTACAGCCGGCTGCAACGCATCAATTGTAACAACTACATGTCAAGGACATCTGTAGCAAGTTTGGTGTTCATACTACAAGAAACTAATATTCTGTAAAGGTTTTGATTGAACAAAGTTCAGGCGTAATTCATGTTGGCACAGTTTGGCACAATTTGGCACAATAATTGAAATATGGAAAAAATCTTGTCCAAAGCTTCAGCTACGTTCATAGTCTTCTTTTCTTGCTTATGGGACATGATTTCAGCAAAAAAAAAACTCCTAAAGAAACGCTGTAAAAGGGGGGTAGAAGCTCATTTACGCCATCTTGCTGCGCTTTTGGGAACGTTTCACTCACAAACGCTTTGACGTCGAGCTTCTGCGTGTCCGTACCCCCCGACCATCTGTCCAATCCGGGAGGTCTATATATCGCTGGAAAGCTCTGATTCTGAGGAAGCCAATGAGATCAACCATTTTGAGACTGACGGGATCGCCAACGAATCACACGACGCGCAGCGTGGAGAGACCACCTCTTACGCACGGGGAGTCATTCCATATTTGGTGACGCCAAGATCCCACAGAGCTACAGAAATAATCAAAAATGGCGTTTGCGCGAAGCTATCGACCGGACATAACAACAAACGGACTTTTATCGCTATGGAAATAACTTTTGTTGAAAAAACGGCAAAGGTAAGACAAGATTTACATGCTTGCTTGGTTTCGCTGGCGTTTTTTCGTGGAACTTTCGCTCCCTGCTCTGAAATACTTCATGCAATGTTAATGAGTTGCATATCACTGGATTCAGCTGGTTGTTAGCTTTCATTTGATGCCATGGTTTGGGTGTTTCCGTTTATATTATGGATACATATCGCACATAAACAAAAACGTGGTCATGAATTATACTCCGGACATGTTGTTGTTTATTTGCATGGCGTTCGAGCTGTGGTTCACGGATATGAAATTGAATTAGATACGTTTTTAGAGGAGTTTCCGCTGAACACAACAGTATTTAATATGTGTGGGTTATTCTCAGGGTTCGTGAGCTATGAGTGAAAATGTAACGCACAAGGGGGCAAGTCCCCGGTACCGGGGACTCTCGGGCTTAAGAGGTTAAAACTGATTTAAAGCGTATCAGCCTCTTAAAGCGCACTTTCTGCAATGGGAGAAAGGAGCGCCAGGACCCGGAAGCGCAGCACAACATCTGGCTTAACAAGCGGACAATAGAGCAGAACTGTTAGGGTTTCTTCGTATCTCGAAGCAAAAAAAAAATTCCACGAGAACTTTCGTATCTCTAACATTTCGGAACTCGAAGCATTAGTGTCTCAGGGTACCAATGTATATATTTTGTTAAAAAACAATTTCCCAGCTTGAGGCAAGACTTTCAAAGTAGACGCTTCACAGATGACCTCGATTTGCATCAGTTTTTCAAGTTCACGTAAACTATTTCACCAGCAATCCACCCATTTCCTACATACATCCCACCATGCGTCTCACGCTTCAAATACCTTTGAGAAATATCCCACGAGGTGACAGCCAGTGTTATCAGCTTCGGTCATGACATAAAACAGAAACGGCTCCACGTCGTAGTAGAGTGTTTTATGGTCCAAAAACAGCTTGGCCAGCAAACAGAGGTTCTGACAGTAGATCTGGTGAAAACAATCAGCGCCAATGAAAAGTGTCGCATTAACAAAAACATTGAAGGTGTTTTATCCCTAAATCTGTGGTCATTTAGAATTCACTCCCCACCTTGTTCTTTTTCCCATCGACCTCAAACACAGAGATGGCTCCTTTTCGGTAGACTTCATCTCCAGGAGGATGCTTCCACACGCATTTGGCCTGCACAGAGCACACAAATACACTCAACTCGTCCATTTTTCCAGAACTAAAAGGTTCACGTTCGTACCATGTGCCTGCGCAGAATGGTCTGGCTCTTCATGTACTTGAGGCAGAACTCGCAGACATATAGACGGCCCAGACGAGCATATTCTTCTGGGTAAGGAGAGTGGTACCATGTCTCCAGCTCGTACCGGCCGAAGAAGATGGTCTTGATCATGTTACTTCCCTCTGTGATCTGACCCTGCAGCCGTAGTTTCTCCTGCAAAGAAACATCTAGACTTCAGATGTCTACGTTTGCTAATCTGACCTCAGATCAGTGGTTCTGAGCTGAAATCATGATATAGATCAGGAATGTCAAACTCGCAGCAGGTGGAACAATATGTGACCTCCGCCTTAACATGAAAGTTTAATGTTAGTGCGGCCTGCGAGTTTGATATGAACTGAACTTTTCAGTGTTGTGTGTGGAGCTGAATGAAACGACCAATCACGGTGGATTACATGGCTGGGCGCTTTATTCTGTGCCCGACTGGCTGCCTTGTTTCTTTTGGGCACACATTTGTCCCAGTCATAGACTAAACGACGTAAGGGGCGACGGCTATTCCATCCACTGGAGACAAGGTTAGCAAATGCTTCTCTACTAAACACCACACACACTATGAACTTGCTCTCGCGTTTAGTACACTTACAATTTTTTAAATTGATATATTTTTTAAACTCGATATGAATTCTGGCATATCGATATAATGTCTATATTTAATTTTCGCCAATTTGCTTGTTTGCCTTCTCTGTGCTGCGCTCGTCCCTGCCTCCTTGCTTTTGTTCCCCTCCCCTTGCCTGTCGTCTCAATCAACATGGCGGCGCCCGCAACCAGCCCGGAGGCTACAGAACTTGTTGCAAAAAAAGAACAGCTGGCTCCATTATATGGAAATACTTTGGTTTTAAGTCGTCAGACGAACAACAGACAGATGTCTACTGCCGTGAATGCCGTGAAAGTTGCTGCCAACCAAAGCTCAACTAATCTCCACAATTCTATAACGCGGAGTGTAGAATATGAAAGACAGAGCGGAAGGTGGTGTAGCAGCATCACAGAGTCCGTGGCATTTCACATAGCGGTGGACATGGCACCCATATCCGTCGTTGAACAACGTGGCTTTAAACGTATGCTAAAAACACTTGATCCCAGTCAGATACAGTTTACCTAGTCGGCATTACTTTTCGAGACAGGAACTCCCGCGACTGTACACTACAGAGAGAGCACGGCTTGCTGCTGAATTGGAAAAGGTTACTTACAACTGAGGTCCTGCAAAGATGAGCTTGAGTTGTTTAATTTTTGAATGAAAAGAAGGCAATGTGTATTATTTTACAGTTAAATTATTTTTTATGTTATCAGGGATTTTGTTTATATCCTAAATGTTACAGGAGCACTTTGTTCCTATGCACTGCCTGTTTTTTAGTTGTTTTATTTTTGAATGAAAAGGCAATATGTATACAAGGATTTCCGAAAGAAAATTTGCAGAAGCACCTCTGAGCTTCAATAAAAAATGACTTTACCATTTGTATTATTTTTTATTTTTGCAGTAGGGTTTTTTGGGGGGGTGGGGGGTGGTTATAAATCCTGTAAAGATATTGAGATATATATCGTATATCGAGATATAGCAAAATATATCAAGATATATTTTTTGCTTCATATTGCCCAGCCCTAGGTTTTACCCAGGAATAGTCAGCGATGAGAAGACAGTGTTCACTTTTTTTGCCGGCTTTGCAGAAGAATACAAAAAAGATGTCAAAAGAACGATAATCAAAAATGTCTGCGTGTGCCAGCAGTGTTTTATCAGATGTTATTATGCGAAAGAGACATAAGAAAAACAAGCGCTCTTTTGCGCAGTCTTCAGACAGCTGTTCCTGGTTTCTTTTGCCTGCCTTAAATCCCTCTCTTCCTGAGCTAATCCGCTCGCCGTGATGGAGCTCATGTACTTTATTTTACTGTTTCAAGTTAAAGTGAAACAGTTTTTTTGTGTCAATGTTCGCTTGGGAAAATAAAGTGAATTATTTATCTGCTCATGCGATTCATGCAAAGAACGATTAATGAAAATATAGAACCAAACAGAAAACCGTAGTACGTACTGAACCGTGAGCTTTGTGTACCGTTGCATCCCTAGTAGACACACAGCAATCCATAAGTATTTTAATACTTTTAAAACCTTTTTTCCCACAACTTTTGTCATGTCTATAGCATTTAAAAATAAAATACCATACACATACATAGTAAATTTAGAAAATTCCTGATTTTGGTGAAATACTATACATTTATTTCACAAAAAGTATGAAATTAAAACAAACTTCATTATGTGAGCACAGAAGAGGTTCCAGCACTCTGCCAGGCATTCACATCTACATGACCTGGTGATGCTTTAACCTCTAAAGCCCTAAGGCCTATTTTCCGAAACAAGGTCTGAACTGCAAATCTTGGTATCAAAATGAAGATGGGGGTGGTGTGGATGAGTTAATTTGACAGTAAATGATGTTGAATTGGCCAAAAAATGAACTCCGCCCAAAAAAACCCTACATGTTTCCTTTAATATCTCCTTATTTTACTTGTAACGAAGCAAATAAACACAATCAATTGTAACCACTACATGTCAAGGACATCTGTAGCAAGTTTGGTGTCCATACTACAAGAAACTAATATTCTGTACAGGCTTTGATTGAACAAAGTTCAGGCGTAATCCATGTTGGGACAATTATTCTTGTCCAAAAAAAAATCTTGTCCAATGCTTCCGCTATGTTCATGGTCTTCTTTTCTTGCTTACGGGACATGATTTCAGCAAAAAACTCCTAAAGAAATGCTTGTAAAAGGGGAGCGGAAGCTCATTTAGCCATCTTCATGTGCCATGCGTAAGCTCCTATTTATGCCGCTTCCAACCTTGTAACTTCCCCGTGTGCCCACCCCTCGACCGTCTGTCCAATCCAGGAGCTCTATACCTCGTTGGAAAGCTTTGAATCTGTAGAATCCAATGATTTGACGGACAGGATCCCCGACAAAACACAGGACACGGAGCATGCTGCCTGCTCTGAAATACTTCATGCAATGTTAATGAGTTGCATATCACTGGATTCAGCTGGTTGTTAGCTTTCATTTGATGCCATGGTTTTGGTGTTTCCGTTTATATTGTGGATACATATCGCACATAAACAAAAACTTGGTCATGAATTATACTCCGGCTATGTTGTTGTTTATTTGCATGGCGTTCGAGCTGTGGTTCACGAATATGAAATTGAATTAGATACGTTTTTAGAGGAGTTTCCGCTGAACACAACAGTATTTAATATGTGTGGGTTATTCTCAGGGTTAGTGAGCTATGAGTGAAAATGTAACGCACAAGGGGGCAAGTCCCCGGTACCGGGCACTCTCGGGTTTAAGAGGTTAAACAATGTCTTTAGTTCACGTTACAAACTGGTGAATAATTGTTATTATTTGATTTTAACAAACATTGTCTGTGAACTAATAAACAAAAGAATGGTGAAGCAATGGTGGTTGCTGGAGCTGTAACAAGTACCGTGGCAGCGGTGGCCAAAGTGCCAGAGTTGACTTCTCTTATTTTGACTTCCATTTTTATGCTTAGATGATGGCATACGCAACCGAAGTGCCTTCGCTCGCATCCAGTTGATATTGATAACATTTTTTTTTTTACAAACCGAACAGACAGACTGCTGGTTATATCCCACTACGAGCCTGAGCCAGGGTCTTCCACCCAGCTGACGATAGCTGCCTTGACTGGACTTTGAATGTCTAGCAAGTCAAAAATTTTAGCTGGCCAACTGGGCACGCACAGTTTCAAATACAGTGGTACCCCAAGATACGAATGCTTCAAGTTACGAAATGTTCGAGATATGAAAGGTCTTGCAGGAAATTTTTTGCTCCGAGATATGAAGAAAAATTTGAGATACGAACAATAACAAACATTTCTGCTCTATTTCTGCTCATGTCTTCAGCGTCTTTGTGCTCCTTTCTCCCTTTGAAGAAAGTTTGCTTTAAGGGGCTGATGGGCTTTAAAACAAATCAGTTTTTAATCGAGCGAAACATTATGTATAGATTACTAATAGTGTGCTATAACAAATGTTAGAGTCAAGGTGTCGTTAAAAAGAAATAACGTTTATAACGTGGAAAGTGCTGTTATGTAGCGCAACTTAGAGAAACCCTGTGACTCATTCAGAAGCGTTCTCTCCATCCCTCGTCACTTGCTTGGTATTCTCACCGCTTGTGCGTGAAACCGTGTTGGTGTTCGTAATTTGTGAATTTGTGATCTCAAGAAAATTTTTTATACGTAGCGTCGTAATGTTTTCTGCATCCGCACCACCTCCTCCGACACATCGCTTCACTCTCCAAGTAAGGTTTCACATTTGTGTACGTATTACGTATTTTGCTTGTGTTTTATTCTGTTTTATTATCATTTATTACATTAACAATGTGTAGATTTAAGGATTAAAGAAATGTTACTTGATTTTTCTCTGGTTTTCCATTTTTTTAATCAACTTATACTGTTGTTTCTGGGAGCCATTGCACGGATTAGGCGTTTTACATGTAAAGTAACAGGATTACTTTCGTATCTCAGGGTACCACTGTATCAAGATATAAGCCCACAGTTTAAACAAACTAATGCAAACTTTAGCAGATCAATCAAAATTCCACACCTCATAGTCAAAAAAAAATCCATTATAATAATACCACAAATAAACACTAAAATCCCGCAAACATCCCGAATAAGCTTTACATTGGGAGAGTGTGTGAAATGAAGACTCTATCCTCATACCAGATCCTCTGATGCGCGGGCCTGAGCTTTCCTAAAGAGCTCCAGATCATAATCGCTGGTGATGTTCTCCAGTAGGGGTTCACGGGTGGTTCCATGCATCTGCCTGTGCTCCTGATGCAGAAAAAAAAAAAAATAAATAAATAAAAAAAACTTCATAGCCCCACCTTCCCGGATTTTTTAGACCCCTGCTTTACTTCATTAAAGCAATTACCATGTACTTGTCTTTTTGCTCTATTGTCAGTCCAGGGTCCCTCCTCTTTCTCATCTCAATGACTTTATCCTTGTACCGAACCTGTCTCTGAGTCGGTGCCTGTTGAGAAAGACAAAGTAATCTTTTATCAAACCCAGGTGTTCCTCCCCCAGTTTAATCGAGAACCAATTTCTATTTGTGAGGCTACAGCAAGTGAACACACGGATCACAAATTAAACATTTACACGACCGCCAAATAAAGTTTGTCGCTAAGAGATAATCATCATGAGGATGATCAACGGGGAAATACCTGATGCCGAGTAGCGTGTCTGTTCTCCTCGTTCTGACCTTGACTGCGCTCCTCCTCTTGCTTCTCACGTTCGATTGCTTTAACCTGGTCGAGAGAATGTGCACAGGCATAAGAGACAGGGCTGCATGATAAACTGCATATTTTTTAATTTACCTTAGTTTTTTATTATATTGCACAATAATACCACAACAAACCCAAAACTGTGCAAAAAAAGTAAATTTTTGCTTTGGTGTATGTGATATCTATAAATATATATATATATATATATATATATATATATATTTTTTTTTTTAAAGATTATAGGTGTAAATAAACCTCATTATCACTATTACCGTAAATTCTGGACTATAAGCCGCTACTTTTTTCATAGTTTTTGAACCATGCGGCTTATACAAAGGTGCGGCTATTCATGTAAGGTGCTCTAACCGGAATTAGAAATTAGAATTAGAAAATGAAGACAAAAAAATGCAAAGAAGAATACACTAAATCAAAAAGAATACGCTAGTTCCTCTTTAGCTGATATTAGTCGGTAGAAGCGGATAGAAGGACGACAAATAACCAATCCTGTCAAACGCTATCTTTTCAAATCCTCACCCCTTCATCATGAAACCCACACGAAGAAGTTCGTATGATGCAAGTTATATGTTGAAGGCCATCGATCTCGCTATACAAGAAGGAACCGCGCTGCTGCTCGGAAGCGTAGCGTCAATGAGATCCTGACAGTGTGGAGTGCTGTGAAAGAATCCTCCTTCACCAAAACCTTCAGAAAGACTGGACTGCTACGCGAAGAGAGTGGCGCACCTCCAGAGTTCGACTTCGTGGGTTTCAGCGAAGATGGTTAAGGTGACGCGTTTCACACACAGGAGAAATTAAGATAAATACTGTAAATACCGGTTATTTTCTCTTGGTTTTCTCCCGTTTTAATCAGCAAAGTTGCTGCCGTGTTAAAATACAGGTTAGGAAAGGATATATTTAGGCTATAACATGTACATTTACAATGCGCAAATGCGGCTTGTTTTTTTTTTTAATAGAGCGGATGCAGCTTATTTGCAGGTGCTCTTTATAGTTCAGAATTTACGGTAACTGCTTTTTAACCCAAAGTGCAGTTAATGCTTTGTAGGATAAAACACATAAATTATTAAAACAAATATTTCTATTTTGATCTTTAAAAAATGACAAGCACATTTTGTACCAGACTCACCTTGCACTCGTCTGCAGAAAGGTTATGGTAGAGGGGGCATCCGGAAATGGCGAAGTGTCGCTCATGTTTACCCGTTAAATGCCCTGCTCGAAGGAAAAACAGTTCTTGAAATAAATAACATTTCTGTTTTTCAATTATGCTCTTCAACACAATTTGCACTGAATCTGATTGTTCAGAAGAAGCAGCAAAAAATTAATTCGAGGAGCAATTACCCAGAGAATTGCAGCCAGGTGTGGGGCACTTCATGTTGAAATTGTAGCTCTCGTGAAAGCGACGGCGCTTGGGACGGTGAGCGGGATGGCTGCCAGAGTCCTTCTGCTCTTTAGTCACGCTCTCGTCGTGGGAAGCGTTGGGGCTGGAGATGTCGATGTCTGACTCGGAGGAGGGGGCATTTCCTGTGGGTGTTCGGGGGGGAGACTCGTCCCTCTCCGCTACTTGCTTCACGTCTGGAGGAGCATCTTGCACATGATAAAATCAAACAAGAGTAAACATACATTAATCCACTCATTAAACTCACATAAATTCTTTAATATTGTCATTACACTCAATCATTTTACACAAATTTTCTTTAAATGCTTTGATTAAAGGAAACAACATGTAAAAATTCATTAGAAAACTCCTTTTTTAAATTACATTAATTACTTAAAATCAATTAAAAATGGCAGGCTTCTGAAAAGTATGTTTCTTGACGCGCATGTTTTTGTGTTAAAAACGCAAATTGTGACTTTTTGCTTTCAAAGCTGAAAAAATGAATTTATCCTTTAGGTTTTGGTTGCCGCAAAATTATTACTTTGAGAATCGATTAATCTATTAATCTAGTAACTGATTGATCTTTTTCTTTCCACCGAAATGCAACTCATAGGTAACGTGTTCATAAACTGAACCAAAATACTTTATTACATCAACCTTTAGACACACACACACACACACACATCGACATGGAAGAGAGCGAGAGCTTAACTAATTAAAAACAAAACAATCTATAATACATATTGAACATTAAACAAATATATAGTAGATCAAATAAACATCTGGATGTTTACAATATCGTTTAACAAATAGACTTTGTAACAGTCTTTAACATTATTTAATCGAGTTCTTAGTTAAAATACTTTTCCACACGCACACGTCTTCATCCCACTGTTTTTGCCAGCTCTGTTTATTTCTTTTATGCTTTTCTGTTTCCCTTATTGATATTTCTAGTGTAACTTTTTCTTTATTAATAGAACGTTTTGCTGTTTCATCTCGGTACCTTTTATCCCTACACATGCTGGGATCGACACAAATGTTATTATTCTATTCTCTGATGTTATTTCTATTACATTTTCCCTTATTTAATTAGCTACAATCTTGTAGAGCTTCTGATTTTCCTGCGTTAATGCTTTCTAAAGCAACTAGACCATCTGAAGAAATTATTTGTTGTTATTGCGATAATTTTTTAATCACACTTGTAGCCATTTTTATTTCTTTCAACTCTGTTGTAAAATTCTCTGTTATTCTGACAATAATTGTATTGTTTTTCCTCTGGAATTAGCGCCGCTAAACCTATTATGTTGGGTGTTTTGAACCATCAGTATATATTATAACTCTGCTTTTATACTTTTCATCAATATAAAGGAATTATCCTTTACCTTTGTTATATTATATTTTTTACATTTCTAACCTCTTATATTTGCCATTTCACTTCTACCCCCTTGTTAAATTATTAGGATTGTGTTCCTTGATCCCAGTAATGTTCCAATATTCTTTTAACTGGACGATTGTCATTCTGAGATCGTATGTGTGTCCAGTAAATCATAATTGTTTAAATATATCTTAAGTTTTAAAGGTGGTTCCTCTGTTTCTATCTGGATTGCTGCTAATAGCGATGTTCTGATGGCTCCACAACATATTCGCTTTCATTTGCTTGCATTAAATGCATTTCTGCAGCTGTTATATATAATATACTTCCTTAATTTAATTGTGGTCTCATAAAACTTTGATATATTCTCAGCATTGCGTTTTAATTTTCTTCCCAAGTCTTTTATTTCTCACATAACATAATTTATTAATTTGCATTTGCATTTATTAAATGGTTTTCCACGCGATATATTATTTAAAAGTTATCCCAACATATTTTATTTTAGGTCAGTGTTGATTGCAAAAGAGTGTTCACCATTCTCTTTCCGTAAACGGATATGACGTGTTTGTGGGCGTTCCTAACAATACAGACGCTGTATTCTACAGAAAGCCAGCGGTGATCAGCTGCGTGCGGTTCGGTACCCTGTGAGCTCTGGCTGTGGCGTAGGGAAGCCCGGGTCATACGGGCGCTGTTCCGCTGGTTTGTGTCTCCCACAGGGCAGTCGGTCTTCTCCGGCTCCCCGGATTCATCCGAGTCTGCGGTGCAGTCCGAGCTACTGCCTGGAACTCTCTGCAAGCATGATCCATGAAGGGAACAATGCACACGAATGTCATGAACGCAACAAAACTAACGATAAGAAATCAAACGTAGACGTTGCGTAAATAACGTTAGATCACGAAACTAGAGCAGGAGCGCTAGCTGGTTTTACTAACGATAAAAGGGCACCCCCCACATGTTTAACGCTATTGTGAATCGAACAAACCTATAAGGTTTGCTTATTAATCACCAACAACCTAAATGGTTAATTTTATAAGCGTTTACGACTGTTATATTGCAAACGTACACAAACAATGAGCTAGCCATTAGCACGCGCTTATGGTACTGACCCAGTTCTCCCATTTCCTCTCACCTTTCTTCGCGGCATTATTCCTCTGTGAAATCAAATAAGCTTCATCCACCTTCTCCAATGTTTTCTTTGGTTTCCGTTAGCTTCTATATTTCTGCCGTTGTTTATAGGCTTTGGAATGTTCTCGTCCACTGATCACTGCTGACTCGCGCCACTCGCGAAAATGCCGGAAATGACGTTGGGATACAAATATGGCGGCGTTTGTAGCATTTTAAAACACGAAATACAGCCTTTCAGTTAAGATTATAGCCTTTTGTAGTAATGTAATAATGTTGGTTATGTGATGTATGTCAGGTTCAGGAATAAAATTAGGTGTTTCATTGGATTATTTTTGTTTGTATATATAATATTTCCCATATAGGTGGATCAGATTAATAACCATGTCTTGCTTTGCATTTTTACTTTTATGCCTCAAAAATGAATATATTTACAAGATAACTTGCAAGCAGTTTTCCCCATATTAACATATAACGTTATATACACATATATAAAATCAATATTAAATCAAAACATTTGAGGGAAAACATCAAAAAACAGGTTCTTTATCGATTATTTTTCAAAATTATAAAACAGGCTTTTAGTCTTTTACAAATCTTGCTTTACTGGCAACATTAAATGAATGTTTTTGGGATTGTGGGGGAAACAGGAGTACCTGGAGGACACCCGCACAAGCACAGGGAGAACATGCAAACTCCTTCCAGAAAGGTCACCAGCGAGCCTTGAACCGACACTGCACCACTATGCCGTCTATAGTTTATATTTAACTGCCTTTATTTGAGTATTTGCTTGGTATAAATTCCAAGTTGTTTCCATTCAACGACTGCCAAAAACTTTGCATTGGCAATAGTGTGGTGCTACATCATTTTCACATATAAAAATTGTTAAATGTATTACCACTAATATCCTGATCATTAATGTTGACATGGGTGGTTGATATACAAGCCAGAAAAGGTTTTTATTTTTAAATTTTATGATTTATTTCAAATATCATGTCATTTTTTATATATATGCATGTTCTTGTAGGTGTTGTTTTGAAAAATTTCAATAAAGTTTCTGTAAATAAATATAATATTTCATAAAATAAAATTTATATTCAATAAATATCTTAAATTGTCATATGGTGTGGCATCAAAGCTTCACTTTATATATTTTTTTTTCTCAACTCGCTTCCTCAAACATTTTAATCATGACTTCTTTGACATTTAACATTCATTCTTCGACCTGCTTATTCTCTTTCTGGGTCATGGGGGCACAATTGATGAGATACGGGAGTACCTGGCGGAAACCCATGCAAGCACAGGGAGAACAAGGAAACTCCTTCCAGGAAGGTCCCCGGTGAGCCCCAACCTTCAACCTTTTAACTGGAAGGCCCCAGTCCTACCCACTGCACCACCGTTGCCATTATTTAACGTGTGAACATTTGGTTTATTTTGCTAAATAATCATGCATAGGAGTGTATCGGCCCTCAAATCTTAAAATATTTTTAAATAAATCCTCTTAAATCTTACGACAACGGTAAAAAATTGATAACCTTACTGATAGTAATTTCATTATGTTCTATTGATATTCACACAAATAACCACTAACAAACCTGTTTTTGTCACAATTGTGAACATCGCACCACATGAAATTTTTTTATGTTTGGATCTAAAAACCAAAACACCTTTGGTAGAATATATGTATGTATTTTTGCAAGGGGAACAAGATTTACTTGTTCCCCTTACAAAACAAGTAAGGGGAACAAGTAAACTTATTTTACCTACATGACACACAAATAATCAGATTTGTATTATTCGTCAATCACCTGTGTGCAAAATAGTTACTTCAGAAGATACGTTGCCAGAAAAAAAAACAATAAGACCACTAGAAATGGAAAATTTTATATGTGCTATAGGGTAACGGTGGGCAGATTGATCCAAATATTGATAGTATCGATACCCATGTTGGTATTGATATTGGGTCGATAACTCCAAGATTGATACTTTTAAATTTCATATAATTTACTCTAAAGTACATTGGTCCTTTTTTATAAAAGTGCGGACTTGTCTTTAAGTACCCTGCAATAACAGACAATGGTGCCAATATGATTGCAGCTGTGCGCAAAGCTGGTTGGGCACATTATCGTGTTTTGCACACGGCTAAATTTGTAGTGAAAGACTTCATTAAAGCTCTCTCTGATCTTTTCGACATCCAGCAGAGATGCAGTGCTATGGTAGCTTTCTTTCACCACAGCAGCAGAGAAGCTCATAACAATTCTCCAAAACACAAACTGATACAATCAAGTTGAAACAAGATGGAACTCTGTGTCCTATATATATTCAAAGGACTATGTGAGCAGAAGGAAGCTGCATTTACATTTAATTATAGCTGCTTTGAGAGCGAGCATTCAACTCATAAATCATGACACCACTGTTCTCTCCAACAGAAAATTGCAGTCCGTGCTTTTCAAAGTAAAAGTATCAGTATCGGAATCAACCTGTATTTACTTTTGCAGTATACTATAGGGATCTTAACAATAACAGGCTTACCAAAAAAGGATTGAGTGGAAAATACTCGAAATCTAGGTAATTGATTCACCCTCCAATCCGGAAGGTGGCGGCAACGCACCGTGAATCTGATCTGCCAACCACCACTAAAAAAGAATATCGCGCCCATAACGAAAGCGAGCGCGGGTGAAAGTAGACCACGCTGTTTTTGTTACTCTACCACACCGTTTCAGCTTCAGATAACAAGATGTTCGAGGCCCGTTTGGTTCAAGGATCCATCCTGAAGAAGGTTTTGGAGGCTCTGAAAGACTTGATCACCGAGGCCTGCTGGGATGTTAGCTCATCGGGCATCTCGCTGCAAAGCATGGACTCCTCGCATGTCTCCCTGGTGCAGCTCACGCTCCGGAGCGACGGGTTCGACTCCTACCGCTGCGACAGGAACCTGGCGATGGGTGTCAACCTCAGCACCATGTCGAAGATCCTGAAGTGCGCTGATAACGATGACACCATCACCCTCAGAGCTGAAGACAACGCGGACTCTTTGGCCCTCGTCTTTGAACCGCACAACCAAGAGAAGGTGTCCGACTATGAGATGAAACTCATGGATCTGGACGTGGAGCAGCTTGGTATCCCAGAGCAGGAGTACAGCTGCGTGGTGAAGATGCCCTCTGCAGAGTTTGCGAACATCTGCAGGAGCTTGTCTCAGATCGGCGATTCCATCATGATCGCGTGTGCCAAGGATGGAGTGAAGTTCTCCGTGAGTGGAGAGCTGGGCACAGGCAACATCAAGCTCTCGCAGAACAGCAACGTGGACAAAGAGGAAGAAGCGGTGACCATTGAGATGAACGAGCCGGTGCAGCTTGTTTTTGCATTGAACTACCTGAACTTCTTCACCAGAGCCACCCCTCTGTCCAAGACAGTCACGCTCTCCATGTCTGCAGAAATCCCCCTGGTGGTCGAATACAAGATTGCAGACATGGGGCACATCAAGTACTACTTGGCGCCAAAGATCGACGAGGAAGCCTCTTAAGAACTTTCAATAAACATTTTATGCCTCAATAGTGTGTGCTGTGATTTCCAGATCAAGGAGTCATCTCCTGTGCAGCTCTACTAGACACTATGGGATGTAAAGTGATTGTGAAGTAATTGTGAATCTTGTTTTTATTCCCATTGCTTCATCTTTTTATGGGCTTCAGCCACTCATTCCAGCTTGTAGATGGGTGTGTTTTCATCCTGTTAACCTCTTACAAAATGTACGATTTATTTTTTCACCTGTTTGTAGTTTTCTAAGAATTTTCTGCTCTTTTGAGCTTGTACTGTTTCTTGAGCTTCAATTAAAATGCAAATTTTTTGTCACAAAATTGAAACCCTGTCTGCAGATGGCGCCGCACACACTGAATATTTAATTTCTTTGCTTTGTTTTCCTCCCCCCCCAAGTCCTTACCCATACTTCAGATACTATTTCTAAACTCTTAACACAGACTCACACCCACTAAACACAATTAACCAAATTCATAGTTTTCTTCTCAAAAACACATACTGGTTAATATATACGCAGTTCATTTCTTTGCACACAAAGACTCGAAATGAAGTAAATCTTTGAAAACACTTGTTTTCATTTCGCATTGTACATGCAGCCAATCAAAGTTCACTAGATCTCAGAATACGTTTTATTACTGACATTTGAAAAATTAGATAGACTTATGTAGGTATTTTCATGCCAAACAATCCACCAATTTGACACTACATTTCTTGGTTGGGAAAAATAAAAGCATTTCAGTAAAAAGCTAACTTTTTTTCCCCCTTTATATGTTTTACAGGAGGTACGGTAGAACAGAAACCGTTTTACAGTATCGCCTACAGGACACAAAATATCCATGAAACAAACAAAAGTACTGCCTCTAATCTCTTGGGTCTTTAGGGTTATACCCATTGTAAAAAAATATGGACTATGTGACATCGCCTACTGCCATTCCTTCCTAATGGTTAAAATAATCACATTCCCCAAACAATTAGACCAATGTGGACATTATTAAAAAAAACTGTCATGACCCTCTTAATGAACAGGACAAAAGCAAATGGCACGCATTTTGTGCCAAAGCAACAAGAAATGTGTTAATTGTATAGCCTACAAAGGTGGATGCACTAACCATGATAATCATAGCTATTGTAAAAAAAAAGGAGCAGGCAGGATGAAAGTTGAAAGAACAGAGCAGGACTTGAGTGGCATCATTGCGTCCCCCATATTTGTAGCGCTAAGCTACCGTTGCCACGGTTACACATTAAACAGAGCAACACCTACCTATACAAACTAACCACATTTTTTAGGGTTCTCTTTTATTACTAATAGTTGTAATTTTGCAGTATTAGTATTCTGTAAACAATTCAAGTGTAACTCCTGATGGAAACTAAGAATACAAACAAAATGGCCGCTGTGACAACACCTCCTTCAGCTCTATAAAGACATAAATTAATTGCTGCTGAGAAAAGATGAACTCCATTTGCCCAATGGTCAGTGGTACATATGGTTAAACATATGAACCAAAAATAATCTTTCGAACATTGTGACCCTTGCTGGGAGGCTATAAATAACCTAGAAAACACTCAATTTAATATTTTTAAATTTAAACAATTTAAAGATGCAACCCAAACACGGTGTAATCAATTGTACTATTAGCATTATATTTTTGTTTTCCGAGCTCTGCCTCGACCCTCTTTCGTTTCGTTTTCATCTGTTTGATTCTCACCCTTTTGGTGAGGCATGTGTGAAAGGCAATATCTTTCTCCAGGACCCTGTGAGAGGTTTCCTGAATGTTCCACCGGAGCCTTTAAAAGGGAAGAGTGGGGGGAGAAGTGGTATGTTCCTCACCAGCAGCTGATGCCTTCCGCCTAAAAATAGAGGCAATCAGTCAGAGAGACGCACTGAGCACACCACAGATTTCTGAGTCCTCTGAAAATATTAAAACACATCAAACTGACAATATTTATTCAGTTACTGAAGGAAACTCGAGATGCCAAAGATCGTGAGGCCTGAAAACTGGTAAGTATTGGGGTAAAAAGAAAACAGAAGAATTTTTTTTTTATCAGTTTGGTTTAATGTGTCTGGATTCAAGAAATGTCACCGTATCTGTTTTTAACTAACCAAATGTTAAAGACTGAAATCAGTTTCTTTCATTCTGTAGTCAACCAGCCAAAACTCTGTGGTACGACCGCAAAAAGTACCTCACAATAAACTTTTTGGTTCAAAACCCAAGAGATGTTTTGGTGGACGTTCAGGACACAAAGATCATTTTAAGGTAAGAACATTTTATATGTGTTATAACTGAATTATTTATTATATATTAACATTTCTCAGCTTTCTTACAAATATTCTTCAGTTTACTCTCAAACACACATAGTTGTGCTCATAAGTTTACACAACGTGACAAAATGATTGATTTCTTGCCCATTTTAACACTCATAGAGGTCGGGTGAAGCCATTTGTTGTTAAAATATTGTTTTTACTGAATAAATCAAACTTTTCAAATGAGCCTGATCAAAAGTTTACACACCCCAGCTCTTTATATTGTGTATTTCTCCCTTTAACATCAATGACAGCCTGAAGTCTCTTGAGGTAGTTGTCATTGAGGTTCTTTATCTTCTATGTTGATGAAGCAGCACATTTTTCTTGGAAAAAGACTCCAACTCTTGTAAATTCTTGCTCTGTGTTGAATGAACGGTACGTTTGAGTTCTCCCCAGAGTGCTCAGATGTTTTTTGAGGTCAGGAGATTGATATCCACTTCAGAACCTTCCCTTTGTTCTAGTGTTTTGGATAGTTGTCATGTTGAAATCTGTACCTTTGGAGCTCACACATCCCCAAAACATCAGTGACCAGCCTCCAGTTTCACAGCGGGGATGGTGCTCTGTTCATGTTGACTCCAGAGCCCAGAAACTCAGAAACCTTTTCTGCAAAAATGTTGATTCTAAGCAAACCGGTCAAACTTTTGATCAGGGTCATTTTAAAATAAATACTGTTGTCATTTATTTTATAAGTTGTCTGATGATAAATGGGTTCACCCAACCCCTAACTATGAGTGGAAAAACTGCTTTTGTGTTATATTTTCTGAAAAAATGTAAAACGTTTGCCAGGGTTTGTAGACATATGTAAACATAAAAACAAAATCCATTATGGTTACACATCTAAGAACTCCAGGGTTGAAAAGGTGGACTAATACCTTCTAATACATTTTTTGCACAAGTGCAGTGATCTGCACCCTATTTATCTAAATTGTGAATTTAGAACTGAATTTTTCCATTTTTTCAGCTGTAAAGACATTGATGACAACAATATCTACAACGAGATTGAATTTTATGACCGCGTGTTTAAATCGGTAAGTACCAAGCATTAATCGTATTGTGTTCTGGTCGATATGTGAGGGAAAGTTCTTTACGGAGTTGACCTGTGCATGACATGAAGTGGGGCAAAATTTATTTATTGAGACAGAAATTGTGCAATTTAAAAACATGAGAGGGTCCTGTAACAGAAATACTGAGTGGTGATCATGTTGTGAATTTGATTTAATTTATGCGTTGCATTTGACATGGTTCCTTTGTTCCATTTGTTTATGTGCGGCTGTGGGAAAAAGTCAAAATGTAAAAATCATTTCCTCAGTTACACAAGGAAAAAACAAAAGCTAAATAAGCTGTGATGACATTTGTTATTGACCAATTCTTATTTTCAACCGTATTTTGCAAATAAATTATTTAAAAATCCTATGATTTCTTTAACCGTTGATGGAATTACAGGTCTCTCACATCTTTTAATTGGGAGAATCTGCAAAAATTGGCAGCTGACTCGATACTTTTATTATAGAGTATAATTATATTTATACTCTAAACACATGAATCTTAGTCTGGCTCACTGTGGATAGCTGGTGGCTTTATCCTCAGCTCATCCGGGTGAAATGCATGGGTCCATCCTGAATTCTCTCACTGATTCACTCGCTAGTCTCGAAATATCTGCCTACGGTGTATTTTTTTTAAATGATGAGTCCTATAAATATTAAGAATGATTTTGTTTCAGGACTCAAGGGAGAAGGTCCATGACCGAACAATCAACGTTCTAATCAGGAAAGTAAAAGAACACGTGGCATGGCCTCGACTCCAGAAAGACCTAGCAAAGGTATTTTCTAGCTAATGGTCTGTCTGTACCAATGTCTTTTAAGAGCCTTTCCACCGAATGTGGGCCATTTTTGTCCCTGGGACTTTATATGCATAAATAATCATTAAAATTGCTTCATAAATAGACTTTAGTACTAAGCAAAGTTTACTACATACTATTCATATCACATATTTCAGTTATAACATGTAAAGAATCCACATAAAACACTGAAAAATTGAATTTTTTGCTTGTCCCCAGCCTCTGATGCTACACTCCACCATAAAATATAATGATTACGATCTTTTAAAAAGAACCTTTCTTTTGCATAGATATGTAAATCCATATATGATGTTTGATTCAAATACATTTATTTACACAAATATCTATATTTTTTTTTAGTCAAGACGCCAACTTTTTACCCACCCCCCCTCCTGAAAAACTGGGACTTCCATAAGTCAGTTTTTTCAGCAGGAAGTTGCAACACTTTAGAAGGCAGTGGTTGGAGCAGAGGAAAATTCTCTCAATATCAGTATATTAGTGTAAAAATGCACATATTTTGGTGAATAACAGAATTTGCTGAATTTCCTGGTTCTACAATCAAGTGGCTATTTAGCAAGTATTTGCTAATTCTTTGCTAAAAACTGTTACTTATATAAGGAATAACAAGAGAGCTAGTAACAAGAAGAAATGGCAACCATATTTTAATTAGAAATCTAATAAAACATATAGAAGATACTTACACCCATTTGGAATTCTTAAGTATGTATGCTATTGGAGTAAAAAAAAAAAAAAGAAATTTGCTCGCATTTGATGGAATGACTCCTATGCATTCAGGTGGTTTCGGTCTGTCTGTCATTTGTCTATTTGAAGAGTTTGGTTCCAAAATGCTATAAATTAAATTAAGCTTTCTTTCTTCCTAAAATGGGTTTGCGTTAAAACTTCTGTTTCAAATTGTAATAGATCATGATAAGTCTGGGGTGTGAAGTCTGCCTAAAGTCTTCCACCAACTGAGTTCCCAGCATTTTTAAAACAACACTCTTTGGCCGGCCTTTGAAAACATGCACGGATGCATGAAAACAATGCTGCGCATACAAAATTAGGATTTTTCAGAGGAATCCTCTGTTAAATTACAGTCCCTGCAAATATTGCAAGAGAAGCCCACGTGGATATGAGATTCACAAGGAAAACAGTGAAGTTTGGAGGTGGAAAAATCATTGTTTGGGGTTACATCTCAGTTTGAGGGTGTGCAAGATCTGCAGGATGGAAGGCAACATCAATAGTCTAAAATTCCAAGAAATCCTAGCTACCTCTACAAAAGAGGTCAAATTCTGGAGCAGGATGGTGCTTCATCGCATTCTTCCACCTCCACATCCAAGTTCCTCAAGGCGAAGAAGATCAAGATGCTCCAGGATTGGTCAGCCCAGTAACCACACATGAATACCATTGAGTATATCTGAGGTAGGATGAAAGAGGAAGAATGGAGGACTAAACCAAAGAATATTGATGAACTCTGTGAGGCACGCAAGCCTGCTTTCTTCAGTGTTATCTTCAGTGTCAGTGTCATCAATAAATTGTATGAATCCTTGTCAAAACTGCATGGATTCAGTCCTTCAAGCTCATGGACATATTCAAAGACACATTTTTGTATTTGCAGTAAATTTGTTTTGTATAAGAGACAAAACTTTTGTCTTGACAAAATTTGACCTTGACCGCAAAGATCATGGTTTCAAACCTCAGGGAAAACGTTTCTAGACATCCATCCTTCCATCTGTAGCTTTCCTCTCTCTTTCTCATTTCAGCCAACTTGGCTCTTAGTAGACTTTGATAACTGGAGGGACTGGGAGAATGAAGAGGAAGAAGGAATGGCGGAATATGAGCAGTATGTGGATGTAAGTCTTTTTCTCATCCAAAAACACTTGGATTTCATTAGTAGAGTTTCATGAATCAATGCTTGAAATGCAGATGCTTAATGACATGAAGAAGACGGGAGAGCCGCCGGCCATGGATGACCTCGATGATCTGGTGAGCACCTTTGGTTATTTAGCTCTTCTTTCCTCTCAGTTTCAACATAATCATGTTTTTTTTTATCTTTTCAGAGTGACTGAGTGATCCCTCGAGTGTCAAACAAATATAATATAATACACTGGTTTTTGTTGGCTCTGTGGGAAACTAATGGCATTGTTTGTTTAGTTTGTTAAAAGTAAAGTCTTTTTTATTCTTTATTGAAACAATTTTTCCTATTTTTACCATGTTAAATATAAATGTGTGCAAACTCAATGTGTATTTTGTATAAAAGTGACTAGATCACACTTGAGGTTTTAAACATATCCTGTCTTTCAGAGTTGTTTGGAAATTTAGCTATATAAAACTATATCAATTTAACTCATGTGACTCCTCGTTTATTTAATGAGACATGGGGGTCATTTATTTGAGTCATAGTGGCAATGGGAACATTACAGTATGTCACTGACCTCTCCATAGCAGCTAAACCTTTACCCTAGCAACCAAATCAGCAGATCGATATCTCAGCTTCAGAAAATAATGAAGACAAAGGACTTGGTATACATTACCCAGTAAAAAGAATAACTTTTATTGATTGATTCCTTGATATTGATTATTGAATATTTTATTGATTCCTCCATAGCAACCAGATAGTTTACCCTAGCAACCAAATCAGCGAGTCTATATCTCAGCTTCAGAAAATGCTACGGACATAAGACTTGATATACATCACCCATAGTGAGAAGAATAATTTTTAATGAAATCATTGGTTCCTCCATAGCAACCAGATTGTTTACCGTAGCAACCAAATCAGCGGGTCTATATCTCAGCTTGAGAAAATGCTATGGACATAAGACCTGGTATACATCACCCATAGTGAAAAAAATTACTTGTAATGAAACATTGATTCCTCCATAGCAACCAGATTGTTTACCCAAGCAACCAAATCAGCAGATCTTTATCTCAGCTTCAGAAAATGGCAGGGACATAAAGCTTGTTATACAACCAGTTTGTTTACCCTAGCAACCGTTTCAAAAGAAAATCTATTGCTCAGCTCAGGAAAACCCTTGATAAATGGGGTAAAGTCACAAGGGGAACATTAAAAAAAATCTTTGAAATGGCACTTTTACAAACCAACATCAAGGTTTGTAAGCAAACCTTAGGCATGTAGTTTGGAACGTGATATGCACTGATGAATAAAACGAATAAAAAAATCTTAAAGAAATGTTTTCTCATTTATGCTAGATTTAAAAACTAAAAAGTGCTTTATTATTATTAATAATAAAAGATTCATGTCTGATGGGGTTTACTTGTGTATTTATGAAGGCACTGCTGTTACCAGGTTGAATCGATTATAGAAATTGAGAAGTTAATTACTAGATTGGGCTTTGCTTTGGTGTCAGTACAAGTGTGAAAGTCTGTGAAAGATGAAATGTGAGCGAATCAATGACAGGCTCAGCTGATTGGCACATGTTCCTACAAACACAGCAGATCCCAGAGCACGAGTGTTCATCCCTGTTCCATATGTTGCTCTTGCTCAACACCGTCCTGTACTCCACGATTGGGTCATCTCCATACCCACGTCACTCCACCTCTTAATCTGAGAGCTTCCCCCACGTGTGTGAGGGCTCCAAGGGACCGGTGAGAAAGTTGTGGAGATACTAGAAGATGAGCGGTGAGGATTAATGTATGAAAGGTGAGAACTATTTTAATTGCAAGGCAGAAAACAGGTCAAGCAGTCTGACTTGGATCATTCACAGTACATGAGGGCCATCGGCCAAATCTAGTTTATTACACAGAATAAATCCAACACACTCAAAGTAAAAAAGGTGATTAAGGTAGAAGGAAAATATCCGAATGTATATGGTATTTTCATTTTGTTTCATGAATTTATTAGACGTTTTCACACATAATCCTTTAAATCTTTGCTTTAGTCAAAACGTGTTTTTAAGAGGTTATACTTAAAAGTTTTGAATAAAACCAAAAACTTGTACAGTGGAAGACAAGTTTAGCAAGTTTAGTGAAAGTGCGATTGTTTTACAATATTTCCCTCACAATACGATTTCATAAACACAACATTTTAAACATATTTTTTGTTCAGGACGATTCTAGTGTTTGTAATAACAATAGAAATAAAGGTATAACCACGTATAACACAAAAAAACTGCAGGTCAAAAATCCCTCTGTTGTCATTAGTCAAAAGTGAGTTGCTTTTGCTTTGATGAGCCTTTTATCATTTGCTGTATTTCTCAAAAACTCTCAAGCATGTCTCCCGAGGAACAATAGCCTAATCTTCTTGATCAGCTCCACCAGATTTGATGGTCTTCTGGCACAAATGCCAGTGCGGGAGGGTCAAGGTCTTTCATTTTGAGTTTTGTTTTGGGTCATCGTGGTGCTGAAAAACAAAATCTCGACCCAAACCAGGGTTTCTTGCAGAGGTTGTGCAGAGAATGTTTCCTGATGAGATTCCCAGTACCAAACACACTAAAACACCCCCACAGCATTACACTCCCACCATCATGTTTCACTGGGGAAACACTGTTCTCAAGGCCTCTACACTGATCCGAAATTTCCATCCAAAGTTTCGTGCAAGAAAGCACCTCAATTGAAAACCGTGGGTGCCAGCAAAAAAAAAGAGTTTGGGTCTGCCATTTCAGATATTTTTTTTTTGCAAGAACAACGACAAATGAAGGCTGGATCTTTTGATGAGAATAGCTCATGATGCTCATCTTACATTTTCAGACGCTATGTTTCTGTTTTAGCTCTCTGAGGCAGTTGCATCTTTCTCCTCTTGCTTACCTCTGTTCCTGCTGGCACTCTGTGTTCGGTCTGTGAGAGACTCTCGCTCCCCCACTCTCAGAATAAAAGGAACTATAGATTTGATCAACTGGTCTTTAAATGAAATTGACACCATTTTCTCAACAAGAGTAGATTCAGGGGTGCCCACCTGCCCTGCGGGAACTTTCACTGCTGGCTCCATGATGGACGCCTGGGAGAAGTGGCACAATGTGTGCCTGGCTGCTCTGTACCTGGAGGATGTCCAAGACGTGTTCTGAGCTGTGATAACTGGGATTCTACTGATTGGAATATGTGGAACTCTTGGCTATCTGCGATTATCAAAGGCGGTCAGTGCTCAAAACCCCACTAAGCTGACCGGATGGAATGAATTGTTGACTGGAATTAAACCTGTTGGGACTCACTCTGTGTTCTGGGACCATAAACTGGATATAAAGACTGACAGCTAAGCAACAGATGTTGGACAAAATGGTGATGGACAATAAACATTTGTGCAAATTTATAGATTTTGACTCAACATCTACTTTCTTTTATTTGGCTTTCCCTCATCTCCTCTGGCTTCGAAAGCCATCATGGAGTCAAAACACTCCCCAGAGAGAGCAAGATAATGAGACGCTCTGCAATCATTTTTCAAGGACACCATGCCTCCCCATGCTTCTGCCAACTGCTATAATCTTAGCGGGCCATGAGTACAGCATTCCACCACCACCCTTTCTCCTTTTTTTCCTGTATTGTGTCTATATGTGCTTTGTTGCAATGTTTTTTTTTTAACCTCTGTTTTTTGAGCTACTGTTCCCATTGTATACCCATTTCTCTGTCCTTCCTAGATGGCGCCATGGATGGATTCTCTCCAGGGTCTATTGTCTGTCATTTAATTTAACTAAACTGGAGTGCATCCCTTGTACCACAACAGATTCCTTGTATGTGTGCACACTTGGCAATAAACATCTTTCTGATTCTGACTATGAAACAGGACAGAAGAAGAAGAGCAGGTACAGGAAGACACATAGAAAAAAAAAGCCATTGGTGGCTGATCACAGGTGGAGGTAAAAGAGGATTTGTGGTGCACTATTACCTGTGCTCGTGCTAGTGAATCTGTTGTACTGCAAATGCCATCTCAAAGAGAAAACATTTAGGACTAAATCCCTGGATCCCCAGGTGGTGAAGATGCATTTGCATCCGATTCAGGATCAGATTCTGGCTCATAGCGGCACTTTGTATAACGTTTCCTCCAAACACCCTTACAGCGTCAAGCAATGTTACTTTTATAAAAAGTTAATAGATCAGTATCGAAGTTGCTCATAATGAATCACTCTAATCTCCCTCACATCTACGTTCTCCTCAAGACATTAACATGCATACACATCATGAATATGCAAATCAGTAACCAATAGGTGAGTAACTGGGGAGTAGCTTTGAAGATTTGGAATCTCTGCCCATTTCCAGAATAAGCCTAGATTGAATAGTGATATTAATTAAAAATGGAGACTTTTTGACCAATTTGAACAACAAATTATAAATAAAAAAAAAAAACAATGTCATGACCCCCTTAAGATGCTACAATAAAACACCAATTGAACCACATTAACTCAGTTTTAAATTCTTTCCTGTGTTCAGTAAAGCATAAATTTTTTAAATGTGTAATTTTACAACGGGGGTCATTTTGTTTTTAACTGTAAATTGCTAAAACTTTCACTTGAATTTTTTTTAGTAAGAAAAATGGCAAAACTTTATTGAACATTAAAAAATTGCAAAACCATCGGCTAATACAGTAAATATACTTCTTTAATCTGTTACCGATGTGTGATCCAATTTGTATCCAGGCCACAAGTCCCTCAAAGTCCAGATTTAAAGCTCTGAGATTCCACTCATGCAAGAACTAGCAACCTCCGGACTGAAAGCATTGCAGACAACTATTCAGCAGTGCTACTGTAGAATCAAATGGATTAAAATGGCATTATCATGTCCAAGGATGTTCCATTAAGCTCACAAGTTTATTTAAAAACAGAGCTTTTTGGCCACTGAGAACTACTCTTAATGTTTAAATGCTAACATTATACACTAAACACATGATACAGCAGACATTACTCAAGTGTCTCTTTAATAAGCCCACCCTACAATTTTAGCGTAAAACCAATAAAATATATAAATATTTGAAATTATACACCCACAACCATTCAATTTCCTAATGAAAATAAGGAATACTGCATGAATGAGGTTGATGTCTGCCGGGGGTAGATTGTTTGTGAGAGCAGAGCATGTATGGCACACGTTCAGCATGTAACCTTGTAAAGTGCAGGAGGAAAAACATTGATAAGGCTGTTTGTGCAGTCTATGATGTAACGGACGCGTCCTAATGCACAGAGCTGCAGACGCATAAACAAAATGTTCTGCACTTTGGCCTACAACGCCCATCGTAGACATGAGAACAAAAATTAAACTCGTTTAAAAGAGGTTGCCGAAAACTGGGTTAATTTTTTCCATGATGCACTGGGAGAAGTAAATCAGTTCATCCCACTTTATGTACATATTATTTACTTCTTTTCCATGTATAGCAAAACTACCGTAAAAAGTAGTGAGAGTTTCCTCCCAAATTACCTTTTTGTAGGTTCAAGACCTTTGTTTGGTCAACTACCTGAAATTCAATTTGCCTGTTGTCAAAGTTATCACAAAGTTCAATCACAATCATACTGTGAAAGTGTCGCAACACCCATCAGATTCAGCAGAGAGCTTTTACACCTTTGTTTTAAAAAAAACCCAGGGAAAGGGGGTGTGGTCAGCCATAAATTTTTGAGATAGAAGTGGTCGGGTTTGCATAAAAAGAGGTGTGCATAAAAACTGCTCATTATCTTACTTCTGAGAGACAGAGACTGTTTAAACAGCAGTGTAGACATTGAGGACCGCTCTGGTAATCACGGTCTCTGCTGATCATTGTTAACAGTTGGAGCACAATCAAACAGCTTCAGACATTGTAGTGTTGAAACAGAATATCAGTCTGTTCACAATCGTTGATTGTGCCACCGCCTTGCTTCACTCTTGGGACTTTATTGAATAGGTTAAGAGCAGTGCATGGTTTACTCCACACATGGTGCTCAGAGTTAAGACATTTCAGAATCTAATTTCTCACCATCTTTTTAACAACCCCCCTACAGGCTATCATGTGTCTTGCACTGACGCTTCCATTGGGCCCGACTGGTGGAGGGATGCAGTGATGGTTGAATTTCTACAACTTTCTCCCGATTGCATCACTGTGATCTTTGGGTTCTTCTTAACCTCTTTCACCAAGACTCTTCTCCTCCAATGGTTCAGTTTGGCCGGATGCAGAGCTCTAGGAAGGTTTCTGGTCAGCTCAAACATCGTCCATTTAAGGATGATCACAGGGAAGGATTTGGCTTATTTAACTGTATCATGTATTTACATTGAGTGTCTCTGATAGTATCTATGGAATGCTTTAGACCCCCACACATTTGCATCTTGTGTTGGTAGGCTCTGACACCCCTAGGAGGGGTGAAGACCTAAACCTTCATTGTATGATGCTACTCTGCTATTCTGCTACTCTGAACCCTTCAATAAATCATCTCCTTAAAAGATCTCTGGTCAAGCTTACTTATTTTATGTATTAGAGTAATCTAATAGATTGGCGAGCCACCCAAAGACTGCTCCGCAAATACACCAAAATCTAACAAAAGTAACCTTTACTAAAGCAGAAATGTTTTTGTAACCTTGTGCCTTTCTACAATTCTCTCTACGAAAATATCTTTACGATTCTTATCTGCTCTGTGCATTGTGAGCTGTAAGGTTTTATATAGATAGGTGTGTGGCTTTCTTAATCAAGTACAATCACTATAATCAAACACAGCTAGACTCAAATAAAGGTTAGAATCATCTCAGCACCTGAGTGTCACAGCAAAAGGTCTGTATATTTAGGACCATGTGATTATATATATATATATATATTTTTTTTTTAAATCTGCAAAATTCTGAACATGGCTGAAACATAACTGCTGGGGGGTCTAAATACTTTCCGAACCCACAGAAAACAAAGTCCACTAGGAACAGCACTAAACTGGTATTTATCACAATACATGAAGCCTTATATAAGGGCAATGGTGACGTAACTAGCATATATTTGCAACAGCTATAACTTGAGCATGGTACATTCATGCATGGTAGAGAAGAGTTCATGTACAGAGCATGACTGAAGGACCTTTGACTGTAAGATGTGAATGAAATTCACTGGACTAGAGCAGACTCCTTTGAAACCATTCCTAGATAACAGGATTCCTCGCTATGAAGAACTGGCATCAATGATAAAAGCTAGAGATAATTACTGACCCACAAGTTCATCGTAGTCATCGTATCCAAGAACTTTCTACTCTTTCAGCTGTTTACACATAAGTTTTATACAATTTATTTTTTAAGACTTTATTACTTCATTTTCAAGATACACCAACGAGTCGTAGTTATGGTCGGTTTATGCACATAAGTTTTGAAAATGTGCATAAAAAAATTATACACACAACTTAGTAGGATAAAAATTGTATCCGATAAGAAAAATGTGCACAAACTACGATAGAGATGCAATTGCAAATAAATCCCAGCATACAGCACAATGGCAATTTGTTTTTCTGTCGGAACTGGGGCACAATGGGGCGGCATTCATGATCTAACCAATCGACTGATTTCATTGCACAGCGTCTGAATGTTGTGGTCATTCTAAAATAGTTAAAGTCTGTCATTGAAAGTGGTTCGGGATCATCACCTCCCAGAACTGTCTTCACTGGCAAAGAGTAGAACCAGGGCTTCCAAAGCAAGATGACATGACTGCACATATTGTGTTTTTCTACGTGTTCTAAGGTGAAAGTAATTTATTATATTTGAAAAAGTCCTTCTAATGCAGTAACTTCCATTCCTCTTTTGATATTTGCCAACAGTTTATCAGGAAGTGACGATTTTGTTCTCTTGGACTCTTTGGAAGAGAACTGTGCTTTATTCGCAAATATTTTATGAAATATTCCAGTTTAGCAAATAACTTTAATTTGCATCTCTGGATAGAAACATGGCTAGAAACTATCTACAAGTAACAACTTAAGAAGCCAATATGGAAGTGACTGAAAATGCCATTTATTGAGGATGTTCCAACAACGGAGTAGATCCCTTATTATCAGTTCATTTCTGTATCTCATTGTCTTGGTCGGGATCTGAATTTCTTCAGTTTGCATTATATAATATGGTGTAAACCATACACTGTGGTTCAATGTCATTTTTTTAGGAGGATAACTGTAGAGGACCCAATCGCAGTGAGTATTAGGCTTTTAGGCCTCTGCACAGCGATCCAAATCTCCAATGCGCCTTGATCGAAAACCATGGGTGCCAACGAAACATCACACAGAACGGGTGGTATCAACAACAAGAGCACTGTCGTATCAGATCCGTTTTTCGCAGAGAAAATGGCCAATGTCTCTTTAGATGACGTGAGTAGGAACCAAAAGAGCCAGTCGGTGGCGCTCATTCCACATTTTCATAGCTACTTCATACAGGAAAGAAATCACAAATCGTCTCTTTTTTCTACGTTTTTGTCAAACAGTTCCCTGTGATCAGCACCAACAGAGCAAACCACTCAACATTGAGGATTTTTTATACGTGTTCTTTGATTTCTTCTGTCGTTGTCTTCTTCTTCTTTCCTGTTTTCCAGTGTGGCACCTTGCAGAGATGCCATCCGAAGATTTCTTGTGATTTGGATCACTCAGCAGATGACTTTATTTAACTAAAGAGATCTTCAGAAGCACAGTCTTCTGGATGTATTGAAAAACACCGGGAAAAACACCAATAACTTAAGGAAAGTATGCAGACTGTAGCTAGAATAGGGCAGAAATAGAGTGACTAATGAGCAGCAGCTGAGAGGAGTAGAAAAGGAGGAGATAGAGAACAGGTGTGACTGATATCTGGTTGGTTTTGGAATGGTGTGGGGCCCAGAAGTGAGGATGAATTTGACCGCAAAGCTTAGATTACTACATGTCCTTTTTTTGCTTTCTTTTTTGCAAAGTCCAATCAACCGCCCCAGGAACAAGAGCAGTGGGAATCAGCAAAGCTACAACACTCTTGAAGAACGACAGAAGGTAAAACTGGAAGTGGTTACTTGAAGAAAACGTCATGTTATCCAGGATCTGCAGCAATACCAATGATGCACCTATACATCCAGACCTGAAACCGATGCCGGTCTGCTTCCTGCTTCCTTCATGACCTGCGAAGTGAAGTCCGAGACCCAGTCCGAAAAGAGTCCCCATGTTCCTCAGGAGGCTGGCGAAAGGTGTGGTGTCCAGATGAACCCAGGCTGGGTTGACACACCATTTCTGGGCTTTCTCCAGAGTCCAGAGCAGATCCACTCCGAGGGCTTTCAGGAGGAGGTACAACACCACCGCAAACGAGAGCAGGAAGAGCGTGATGTAGAAGTAATTCTTCAGACTCGCTCTGTAGATCCATTTCTGTCTGTTGAAGGCCTCAGCTACAATCATGCCTATTAAACATTAGAATTACAGTTAAAGATAATCGTTCTGCTGTTATTAAAAACAAGCTTGAAATAGAGTCCGACCACCAATCTGAAGAAAATAGTTTCCCTAATTATTGAAAACAAATGCCCTATAAACCCCATAAGGCAATACTGGATGTTCTTTTAGCTTCATAGCTTTAGGTGTTACAATAAACATAATACCTGTTCTACATACAAAGTTAGGAAAATTACATAACATCTTCTTAGTCTTCTACTTATACAAGTCAGGGTTGTAGGAAAAAAAATGTCAACAAACCTGAAATAACTCCACTGATCACCTGGTGAGGGAAATGAGCAGCGAGGAAGACTCTAGACGTGCAAACCATCAACTCCACCAAAGCCAGAGATGACCAGAGGATCATCTGCACAAATCTGAAACCATAGCCACTGGTGTGATACTCTGCCACAACAGGCTCCCCAAATTAGTTTGCTTCGAATAATCATGCTCAGATCCTGTGATCATGCCAGAAACTGACCTGGAGAGCAAAGGTGGGGTTTTTCTTTCAGCAGCAATTGAAAGCAGTGCGGTCACCATCACATATCCCACTGCAGCAGAACCCATAGCATGACCAGAGGGGCTCCCTGGCATGACACATCAGACAGAGTATTATTAGACTGGCATTTGTTTCTCATAAGTTTGTGAAAAGTGCCCTTTTATCATTTCAATTTCAAAGTCACGTTTGATTGAGAAGGGAATGCTTTGACATCTTTTCCAATCATGTTTTTGTATTCCCGAAAAAATTCTGGTCTCTTGTAGTTGTCTAAATACTTTGAAGCAATGTGTTAAGAAGATTTTACGGAAAACGTAGCGTTATTTAACTTACACATGTAGACATGGTATTGTCAGAAGCATGCAGCCTTTGTTGAAGAGAAGAAGGGGATGGGGGGATGGGTTATGGAGGGGAGAGAAGCAGTTCAGAGAGAAGAACCTCTCTCAGGCCATGTCTACACGTAGCGGGTTATTTTATTGTCGTTAATGCTCATAAATATGAAGAATGATACACAGATTTTTCATAGTGTCACCAGCTACAGTGAGAAGCATTATCAAGAAGTTTAAAAAGACCAACACAGTGGAGAACAAGATGGTAGATGTAGGACTTGTCTTGGCTAAGCCTGCAATTAAAAAGCAGTCAGTGGAGCCCTGCACTGGAATGCTGACCGAGAAAAGACTTCTGAAGAAGAGACAGCTCAAAGTCTGAATAAAGTTTGCTAAGGACAACCTGGGGAATAATGATGTATTCTGTAAATATATCTTTGGTGATTTGTGTGTGAAGGAAAAAAGAGACTGGCATTTAACTCCAAGAACAGCATTCCAACAGTAAAGCATGGTGGTGGGAGTGTATTGCTTTTGGGGTGAAATTGGCATTGGGAATCTTCTCAGGGTTGAAGGAAGACTTTAAGAAGTTTTAGAAAGAGAACTTGGTTTGGGGTGATATTTTCTCTTCCTGCATGACAATGACCAAAACAAATCTCAGTTCCGCTGAAGAAATACCTCCAAATGAGCAAAAGTGGAAAATCTGTGGAGCACACTAAAATCTAAAGTTTGTGCCAGAAGGGTTTGAGAGATCTGCTGAAGAAAAACGGGCTAGTATTCCTCAGGAGACATGCTTGAGACTGGTTGAAATCAAGCAAAATGGAAGCACTCTTGGTTATCTCTAATTATGTGAATTAAAAACTCTGCAGCCTTCCCGAAGAAAATATTATGTTTAAATGTTTTCTTTATGAATTCATCTTTCTGTTGAACCTCACAAAAAATGTAACTGTATAAGTTCTCCATGTTTCTGTTCCAATGAGCACATGTTTGTCAGAGACATTTCAACACAAATGAGCAAAACAAAGCAGCAAGCAACACTCACAGGTTGTGAATCTTTGATAATTTGCTTTTGATGCAATAAAACAAAAAGATTAAGGGGGGGTTTATATAAAAGAGTTAGGGAGTAAATTCATTGATTGGCAATCTGAAGTCTTCTTTGCCTCAGCACTATGAAATGTATCATATGAATACATAAATAAATAAACATCTGTTGTACAAAGACGTGAATTGCATTTCATTTTAAAATCATTTATTTATCTATTATTTGTTTTGGACATATACTTAGTTAAGCAGGTGTTAATTTATTTTACTTATTTTTAAGTATTTTTTTTCTTTCTATAGATAGTGTAAGTAAGCTTTTAATAATCAATTTTGTTTAAATTGTCTTTAAGTGCAGGAAAGGCACCTTTGAATAATGTATTGTTCCATTACCAGCATTAATTCTAGATTTAAAAAGAATACTGTATAATTTATAATGTTTTTAACAGCGTAATCCTCCATTAAAATCATTATTTCTCATCATTCATTTGGTTTGTGCTTTACTTTCACATTTTCAATGATTAAAATGGAAATCTCTTTTGATTGCAATCAATAAATTCATAACAAAACACTTAGTGTATAATACTGGAGTCTTTGTGTGAGCTGTCGCTTTAACTTGTGGAGAGCAGTAATTCAGGTCATAAATGAATACAGAGCAGCCGTAGTTTTTTTTTTTTTTTTTTAGATATTACCATGAAATAAAAGGTGCTCATTGATAGATGGCCCTTGAACTGTACGATAACCAGAGAGTAAATCCATTTCAACATGTGGATTAGAGCTACAATTACATAACCACAGGAATATGGAATAACAGATGTATTTAGAGATAAAACTGGCATTCATTCAAAGCATAATGAGAAGCATACAGATGTAGTCGTGCAATAACTGTACCTGGTCCAGTTTCACATGTGATGGAGAACTGCCGCAGCTCAGGATGTTTAACGGGGCCATAAAATCTGGTCTCGTGCACCCACCAGTATGGCCTTTCACCAAATAGCACCCTATGAACAGTATATAAAAATGATTATGTAAATGCAATAGGTTTAAGCTTTAAGGACTTCATGAATTAAGTTTGGGACTTTTTGAGAGCTGCTTGAACAATAAAGCAAGTTTCAGAATTATTGAACCTCCTCCAGAAGTGATGATCTACATGCAGTTCCGCCTTTACTCTTGCAAACATTATAAATTAAACAAAGGTAGACATGGTAGACAAACTCAATTTCTTAAAATGAACGAGACAAAAGACGCTCTGTATAGCTACCAAACAACCATTCAACCTTTAATCAGAGCCTACTTTGAAATAAGATTGGGAAACAAGGAGCAAGCCAGTGTTTGGAAGAACACATACATTTTTCGTTTTCATTTTAAATAAACATCTATTTAAAAAAAATTGGAAAAACCAGAGTGTAGCTGAAAAAATGTTGCGAAGCGAAGCTCTACCACAGGAATTTTTCCAAACAGGCTTCGCTGTGCTGGTTGTTCTCTATCATTAATATGTTTTTATGTGTATTTTTAACAAAAAACTAGATCATGTTGGATGTCAAACAAACATGCTGTGTTTTTGTTGAGTTTCTGACCTGAGTGTGCTGGCTTTTTTACTTTTTTTTACTTTCTTGACCACTAATGTTTTCATATCATAACAGCATTGGAGAAGGAAGTCGTTAATATGCAAATAACTGGCACTTGTTAGGGGGCAACATTAAAACAAAGTTAAAACGAACTCTAATGCAGGGCATAGCCTTCATTTCTAAGAACAAGAATGGACTGAAAGGCCATTTTGAGCGTTTTATAGACTCCACAAATGTGAAGCCCCAGATACTCCACCCGCTCAAAACAAAGGTGAGCATTATTGCTTCTCTAAGCAGCTAAACTCTTTTCAGCGGTGCTAACATGATGCACAAGGGTTTTCTAATCATCCATTAGCTTCCGCCACAATGAGAAACACATTGTACCATTAGACACTGAAGGGAAAGTTGCTGGAAATGGTCCTCTTTACACCTGTGTAGATATTGCACCAAAAAAACAGACATTTGTGGCTAGAATAGTCATTTACCATATTAACACGATATAGAGTGTAATTCTGGTTAGTTGAAAGTTATCTCCATTTAAAAAAAAAAAGTTTTTTCCTTTATAAGTGAAATTTATAAGTGACCCCAAACTTTTGAAGTGGTATGTGTAAATATTTAACTCTCTTTACAAATATATACACTCGGGTTATTAGCATTCATGTAAATAACACTTCACATCATTTCAAGTCTTCTTCTACTTTCGGCTGTTCCCAGTTTAGGGGTCGCCACAGCGAATCAGACGTTTCCACCTAACTCTGTCCTCTTTCAGCACATCCATATATCTCGTCTTTGGTCGTCCTCTTGACCTCTGGCCTGGCATCTCCATCTCCAACATCCTTCTACCAGTATAACCACTATCCCTCCTCTGCACATGTCCAAACCATCTCAATCTGGCCTCTCTGACTTTGTCTTCAAAACAACCAACCTGAGCTGTCCCTCTGATGCGCTCGTTCCTAATCTTGTCCATCCTCGTCACTCCTAAACTGAACCTCAACATCCTCATCTCTGCCTCAGTCTCCAACCCATACATCATAGCTGCTCTCACTACTGTTCTGTACACCTTTCTAGCTGACACACTTTTGTCACACAACACCCCTGACACTTTTCTCTACCCATTCCAACCTGCCTGCATTCGTCTCTTCACCTCTTTTCCACACTCCCCGTCACATTTCAAGTAATTTAATAAATACGTCCGAATAAGATGTCATCTTCACATCATTACAAAGCAAAAAAAGCTAAGATTATTGTAATATTTATTTAGGGAATTGCAGATTAAATGTGACTCATCAGTGTTGCAATTCTAGACATAAAAGTTTAAAGCAAAAATCACAATAATTGACCACAAATGAAATGCAACCATTTAAAAAATACATCTCTTCTAATGATTGACTTAATTAAGCATTTCTACAAGAACTTTTTCTGGCATCCCCCTCTTTAATGAAGAAGCCTCACCACTTGAGAACCAGGTTTAACCAGTCCCCCACCACTGCCACCCAGATGAGCTTCACCGCTACATCTCTGCGCAGATGAAACCAGACGGGGAAGAACACATAGAAGGTTGTGTGGAGGTCCGCCACAGAAGAGATCCAGTGAAAGAGACCCTCAGAGTCCCGAAACTCTGTCTGCAAATGCACGGCCAGGTTCACCCCCCAACTGTGAAGCAGCTCCATTGCTCTCAAAGACAAAATTAGATGTTTAAGCTGCGTCCAAACTCTGTCCAGGCTGGACTTTACTCAAGGACGCCAAAGATTGGTTTGGTTTAGTTTTGTTTGCATGTCAGCTCTGAAGAACTCTGAGGACCTTGATTTCACAATCCCTGACCCGTGATGACGCTGAAGGGCTGAACGCTGATATTGATGAGTGAACACGCTGATCCTTCTTGACTTCATGATGTCACTTTTAAGATCTTAAAGGTCCACTACACTCAGAAATGTAATTTCGTTTAATCACTGTATCAATGAGATTGCTGCCTTATAACCGCCTTACAGCCAGAGTATGGTCTAATTGGAAAGGAGGAAGCTCCAGGTTGATTCCGGAATAAAACGCAAAATGGGTGGCATCATGAATACTGACCCGGAGTCAGTAGCTAAAATCTGCAGACATGTAGAGTCAGCAATCACACACCACTCAACAACACTCCAATCCAAAAAGCCAACATCCAATCTCTCTCAATACCTTAAATACTTTCCCATCCACCTCCCAAACTGTCAGATCTACAGTTCACACTGACTGACTCACCAGACTGGTTCCATTCCTACTGCACTTCTGTGATCTCAGAAACCTCCGCTCTGTTCTACTCTCCACAAGATTCATCCATCTTTGTTGACTCCTGCTTTGGTAACCTTGTCTCTCTGATGTGCTCGTTCCTAAACTTGTCCACCCTCGTCACTCCTAAACTGAACCTCAACATCCTCATCTCCATCACGTCTCTCTTCCTCCCTGTCACAATCTCCAATCCATACATCATAGCTGGTCTCACTACTGTTCTGTACACCTTTCCTTTGATTCTTGCTGACACTCTTCTGTCACACAACACCCCTGACACTTTTCTCCACCCACTCCAACCTGCCTGTACTCGCCTTTTCACCTCTTTTCCACACTCCCCGTCGCACTGGACTGTTGATCCCAAGTACCTAAACTCCTGTACCTTCCTGACCTCAGCCCCTGTAACCTCACTGTTCTACTTCTCTCTCTCTCTCTCTCTCTCTCTCTCTCTCGTTCAAACACAGTGTCATCTGCAAACATCATTGTCCACAGAGATTCCTGCCTGACCTCATCTGTCAACCTGTCCATCGCCATAGCAAACAAGAACAGACTCAAAGCTGATCCTTAATGCTGCCCAAACCTCCACCTTGAACTCCTCTGCCTGACCAACAGCACATCTCACTGCTGTCGTACTCCTCTCATACATATCCTGAACTACACTGACGTATTTCTCTGCCACTCCTGACATCCTCATACAGGACCAAAAGCTCCTCTCTCAGCACCCTGAAATTCTCGTTATATGACCAGCAACCGTACACTGAGAATTCCTTTGAAATTTAAACTTGGTTTAGACACACCAATCAATGAATTTACTACCTAACTCTTATATATAAAACCCCCCTTAATCTTTTTGTTTTATTGCATCAAAAGCAAATTATCAAAGATTCACAACCTGTGAGTGTTGCTTGCTGCTTTGTTTTGCTCATTTGTGTTGAAATGTCTCTGACAAACATGTGCTCATCAATCCATACATCTCTATCTGTTATTTTTGACTGGGGAAAACTAGGCCAAAAATGCACCCAAACAAAAAAGGTTGAGTGGGTTTGGAAGCTGATCTGAGACCTGTGAAAGACAGGTATTCTCAGTGCTTACTTTGTTTTGCTTTGTTTATGTGTGTTACATAAGAGACCCGATAGTCTCATTGATCTGTGATGCTTAAAAGACGAGCTAAACTGTAATCAATGCAAGGCTTGTGATCAGAGTCACTTGTAAAGACCTCAGTGTTTGTTCAACCGTCAATGATAACTCCCTTGGTCACATACACGGCCATTTTATTAGGTACAGCTGGCCGGATCTTGTTTCATCAAGAGGTGTAAACAATTTGATTTCAATGGACTGATGCAATCTTTGAAGTAGGGCGCTTCCAGTCCCGACTGCTCTCTCTTTTGATTAATGCACATTACACAAAAGACAAAAACAAATTAAGCACAAAATGCAACTTCATTCCTTTATTTATATTAAGTACAAATTAAAAACTTAATTATTTTAAAATAATTTACAACAAAGCACAATTGTATAAATTCATATGAATTAAATACAAACCAGAACTTAATAAATTAAATTGAACAAAAACTTTATTAATTGATTTGCAATAAATACAAATTAAAACTTAATAGGGGTGTAACAAAATATCGTGGCACAATACAAAATTGTCACAAAGCGTATCGCGGAGCTACAGGGAGATATCATCTAGCTAAAGTGCATTTGCTTCTTCGCTGATTAGGATTCTAGTCTCTGCTGAAACTTCTTTACTTTTATGTAATATTTACTAGAAAATTATTCTTTTTCCCATATTTTCAATGAGTAAAATGTTGACTAAAGGCCTATTCCCATCGAATTTTTGTTAAAACCATGGACAGCAACAGGACATCACATGTTGAACCAAACAAGGGCTGCCAACAAAAGAGTCATTAGGAACTTTCGGTGTAAAGAGGAACTAGAAGCACTGCACCCACGGAGCCCTGATCTCAGCATTAGCGAGTGTGTCTGGGAATCCACGAAGAGACAGAACTACGTGAGAAAGCTACATCCAAAGAAGATCTGGGCTTAGTTCTGCGACATGTTTGGAATATTCCACCAGCAGAGTTCCTTCAGAAACTGTGTGCAAGTGTAACTGGGAGAATCGCTACTGAAGGCAAATGGTGGTCTCAGTTTCCATCACTGTGTTGTGTTCATTGATAAAAATAAATGATTAACACTTTAATTTCTGTAAGCCTTCTTCCCTTAAATTATTTCGTGTGTATAATGCAATGTTTGCACTGTTCATCTTCTCCAGGAAACATTCAGAACTTAATGATGCAAAATCTCCCAACACAAACAAAGCTGGAAAGTCAGATGTTTAACCGAAGCTCAATGATTTTCTGAGGTCGCAGAAGTTCAACGGTCCCCTTTCTTTTCGCCACCCCCTCCTCTCTCCTGAACTTGTTTGTGTGTTATCTCTTCAACCAGGACAAGCACTTTTTTTTCTGTTCCACTCTGTGTTTTATTACACATGTGCAAGGTACAAAGATCGCCCTGTGCATGCGCTGTGCTGGTGGGCCTGCTGGTATAAAACCCACAGGTAAGTGAAGGACGACTCTCAGAGCACACACATACAGCACACACGCTCAGAGAGATGGACGCAGTGATGGATATCTTGCATGGCTTCGGAGTGAGCAGCACGCAGTACCTCCAGACGCATTATAAAGATGCCCAGGGATGGTTTCTTTTCATTTCCTTCGCGGCTGATCTGAGGAACACCTTCTTCATCTTCTTTCCCATCTGGTTCCACCTGAAAGAGTCGGTGGGCATCAAACTCATCTGGGTGGCTGTTATTGGAGATTGGCTCAACCTGGTCTTTAAATGGTGAGCTAATGCTAACGAGTGAAATTTAAATGAGAAATATACTCATATTTAGGGTACCAACTTGAACTCTTAATTCAAATATTAACATTTTAATTAAACAAAGATTTACATTTACAAAAGTTATTTGACCCCCAAAAGATATTTTCTCACAGTTTCCCTGACTTGGTGTATGTCTTTTATTGTCAAACACACATTATACTTAAATTATAGATGGAATCTGAATGATTCATTTCGCATATTCATAATGCCCATGGTTCACAGCAGTTAACCAGGGTCAATTTAACTGGTTTAATAAAGGTCAAATGGAGTAATGTGCATCTTAAGACAAAGCAATCACAAAAATATCTGTTAAACAGGGAAAAATACTCTAAAAAAGGTTAGAATTAAGGGTTTTTACGTTTGCATTGTAGGTACCAGGTGTCAAAAATGACTGATGTTCTTTTGTTGAAGGATCTTATTTGGAGAGCGTCCATACTGGTGGGTCCACGAGACATCCTACTACGTAAACAGCTCAGTGCCTAATATTGAGCAGTATCCCATGACCTGTGAGACGGGCCCCGGTGAGGCTTTTTTCTTTTATAAACTATACCAAATGCTCCGTTATTTTTTAGTTATTTTGCATATATTGATAAACCTTTGGTGGTTCAGTGATGGGTTTTGAATTGGAAAAGTGAATTTTTTTTAAATGGCTAAAATAATGTATACATTTCACCAAATTCACTGGTCTTTTTCCAATGGCAAAAGACAAATAGCGAAATGCGTTTAAAGAATAATATATTTATTCATGGAATAACTACAAGTTTCAAAAGACACTCAAAACTACCCAGTTTTCCTCCAAAAAAAAGAGTTTTAACTTTAAGGATCTAGTTTAAGTATTAGAGTCAGGACGCAGCATTTGATTGTTTTTTATTGAAATGTTACTGGTCCATTGATCTATGCTAGGCTACGCTAATCACGAAGTATGGTGAATTAAATTCTAAAACGTTAAACACTACTTTATGTCCCGAGCTGGTGCAATACAATTAACTAACTAATTTATAATTAAAGGTATAATTTGCCGGTCTTTTCCCAATAGCAAAACACCCCAACTGAGCTGAACCACTCTGTCTCTTCCATTCCACTCTCTTCACGCTCCTATCTACATACAGGAACAAAAAGCCAAAAAAATGAATAAAAATTCTTTACGTTTAAAGAATAATACATTTAATTATAGAATAACTACAAGTTTCAAATGATTTACAAAATCCACACTGGAGTTTAAGAAACTTGAATCCACAAACGCAGCTGATCATTTGATTTATTACAAATGCAATTATGAAATGAAAGTCATAATGGCTGAATTCAGATGCATTGAGACACTTATGTGATGAAAATAAAAAAGAAATCAGGAAAAGTTTCATCTATTGATCATTACAAAACATCTCAATGAGTTTGACGCTTATAGCCATGTTGACCGTTTTGAATTTTGTAAAAAAAAAAACTAAACGCTGAATTTTGTATCGAATCAAAAGAAAGTCGCCAAATATAAATTCCAACGATGGCTCATCGGTACAAAAAATGTTTTAACAGAATCAGAATATAATTTATTGTGTTTGCAAAGCAAACCTGAGTCTGTGTCCCCCGTGTGTTCTTCAACACGAATGAAACACATTTATACAAAAAACAAAAACAAAAACACCTGGCTTCATCAGGCTCTGATTGACTGGCCTCTGCGCACACCTCATGACATCACCACCACGGAACCGGACTCCCCCAACATAACCATAATATAAATAATAGCAACAAACAAAAATATGAACAAAATAAACATTTATAACTTTTGGTGAGAGAAAAGGAGCCCGCTCCTTCACAAACACATCAACATATCTTTACAAAAGTGAGCATGCATAGTTACATCTACGTAAGTCACCTGGTACTTTTAGCATAGCTCATTGAATCCAAGCAGACCAGTCGCATTTCAGTTTATAACTGGGTGGGTAAAGTTATAACACAGACTTGTAAACTGTAAAAGTATTCTATTAGCCAAATGGACTGGTTGCCAAGGTTAATTTTTTGGTTGCTATGGAGGAGTCATTGACACCACACAAACCTCCCATGCTAATATGAGTGATAACCAACCCCCATGTCTCCATGATTGTTCTTAGACGAGTTCAGAAATTGTAGTTGCTAGGGTAAACAGTTTGGTTGCTATGGAGATTTTGTATGTCTTAATATTTTTATTTGTTATTGTGGTTCACATAAACAAACCCACATTTCTCTGTGATATTTCATCTGGAAGATATGTCCGATGCCATTTTTATATTTCATCTTTTTACAATTTTTTATCTACTTTTTGGGGGTTACATCAATGTGAATGATCTGGAAATAAAAATTCAAAGTATGATATTAACATGATTGACAAGTTTGTTACCAGGCAACCAAATTAGAGTTGAGGAGGTGTGTCCCAGAACCTGCACGTTTCCTCTGGACACTCAAAACTACCCGGTTTTCCTCCAAAAAAAAAAGAGCTTCTACTTTAAGAATCTAGTAAGAGTATTAGAGTCGACATTTGATTGTTTTTTTATTGAAATGTTACCGGTCCATTGATCTATGCTAGGCTACGCTAATCACACAGAATGGTGAATTAAATTCTAAAATGTTAAACACTACTTTATATCTTGGGGAGACATGCAAAATTAGACAAAAAGTGGAGTGTCCCTTTAAGAGAGAAATGCATGAATAATTATTGTAAGTCCACTCACTTTTTTTTTTCATCTTCTTGATGCAGGAAGTCCGTCTGGTCATGCGATGGGTGCTGCTGGAGTCTACTACACACTGATCACTTCCATCCTAGCCATAATGCTGAGCAAAGAGAAGAAATCATCTCCATCAAAGAACCTGTGAGGCCTTCTTCCTCAAAGTTCCCTCGCTTGACTTCATTAGGAGCTCTGAGAATATATAATAAGCTTCTACTTCACTTTTTTTCCAACAGATACTTGCGAGGGTCCCTTTGGACGCTATTCTGGACAGTCCAAGTCTGCGTGTGTCTTTCGAGAGTCTTCATTGCCGCTCATTTCCCTCATCAGGTTTTTGCTGGAGTTATTTCAGGTAGAAACCAAACAATGACCAGTAACAACTTGTTTTCTGCAAATAGAACTTAAAATAAAATATTGAAAATAAATAGTCATTTTTTTAGCATTTATAATGAATAATAATAAATTATAATATCAAAACTACTTCTACAGTCAATTTAGTTCCCATTAAAGTGACATTTAATCCCAAAAGTGAGGAAAAAACCAACCGGACATTTTCTTAAATTCCACATTAATTAGGACTTGAGCACCAAAGGTGCTTAGAATTCTATTGTAATTACTAATTTCTTGAATTATTATGATTTTATTTACATAAAAATGAGAATCAGATCGAGTCACATACAAGTCATTTAGCCTAGTGTAATAAAAAAATATTCACAATCCTACTTAGTGGTTGTTTCTGAGATAGAAAAGGAAATACATCATAAACAGGAAGTGACACGTTCCTTAAATACAGTAGCTACAATAGGCGTTCAACCTCTGTCTCCTGAGCCTCACAAAGCCGACAACTTCTTTTCAGCTCTCCTTACTTCTCCAATCCCTCCTTTCTTTCATTTGCAAAGAAGATTCATGTCATGTTTAAGCTAAATAAAGCTGCATTTTCTGTTGAATCATCTAAAACCTTGCTTTCAGAGTTTTCTTAATTCTTCTAGAAATTACTTTTTCTAGAACAAGCTACATCTAAGCATTCCAGTTATTATGCTAATTTTGCACACATACTCTTTATCAAGATTTATAGTAACATAGATTGTGTTTCCAAACTGACACAAAGTTGGGTATTGTGCAGAAACCTGTAAAACAATTAGTTTTGCACGTCAATCTTTAACAAACTCCTCCTAGAGATTTTATCTGTTCATTTACAAACTCTTTCAGGGGTTAAAAGTGTAGCAATAATATATACACATTTCAACCGGCAAATGAGTGGTATATTGCATATAACAGATGTTATACACACATATATATTTCCCACCTTGTCTCGACACTTTTACAAATTGGGCACTGAAATATTGTAGCAAAAATAATGTGTTCAACAACACCTTACCAGAATAGCACACTTTTAAATAAAAGACACAAGTGTTTGCAAATCAAAACATGCATTTGTAAATTTTGTTGCTACATTTTTAACCCCATAATGCATTTATACGTTCGCCTACAGTAACCCTTATAGCACCCCATAGCAACCAGATTCAGGATCTTATTTCATACAGTTTTTACTTTCATTCCAGACCGTGTTTGATGAACTTGTCTGAAATTTGGAACACGTACGCAATGGATCAACACCTACAAAAAAAAAGTGTATTGGAGCGAGTTTCCAAAAGCATTTTTTCATTATATTGCAAACTTCATGCAATGCCAGGCCCAATACTTTAATAAAATCCTCCTAGAGATTTTATGTGATCACAACCAAACTCAGAAAGTCTAAACTCAAGGAAAACAGGAAGCAGGACGTTGTTATAACTTAGCTATAAAATTTCCTGTAGCTCTCAAACTCAACAAATATGTTACCAGCCCATGTCTGAAGGCATCAACATAGAAACCCACAGTATCACTCACTTGTAGCGCCTCTTAGTGGCCTCGTCGAATGTGTTGTTTGTGCCGTTTTTGCTTATTGAGTTCAAAGGAGATGACTGAAATGAGGTATACATTTGTTGTGGACCAAGCCCTGAAAAAAACGTCTATTGGGGTTAGTTTATTAATGAATCAACATAATCAAGCCGCAGGAAGTGCAGCAATCAACAAAGTACTTCGTTCACCAATTTTCATTCAAAACAATATTCAGACTGAGTCATAGTGCCACCTGTTGGTTATAATATATTACGTTGCATTTCATTACCATTAAAATTGCCTACATTGTTCTGAAATGAGCATTCTTGCATGGATATTACTAAATTAGAATCATTACTAAACCTTTCATTGCTGCTCGCAGCTTCCCTTAAACTTGCATTTTTCATTCATTATAGGCATGATTGTAGCTGAGGCCTTCAACAGACAGAAATGGATCTACAGAGCGAGTCTGAAGAATTACTTCTACATCACGCTCTTCCTGCTCTCGTTTGCGGTGGTGTTGTACGTCCTCCTGAAAGCCCTCGGAGTGGATCTGCTCTGGACTCTGGAGAAAGCCCAGAAATGGTGTGTCAACCCAGCCTGGGTTCATCTGGACACCACACCGTTCGCCAGCCTCCTGAGGAACATGGGGACTCTCTTTGGCCTGGGTCTTGGACTGCACTCCCCCATGTACACTGAGAGCAAGAAGAGCAGCAGCCTGAGCATCAGGACGTCGAGCATCATCGCTTCTCTGTTTCTGCTGCATCTCTTCGACTCCATCAAGCCTCCAACACACACGGCTGCTCTTTTCTACCTACTGTCTTTCTGCAAGAGCGCCACCGTCCCCCTCGCCACCGTCAGCATCATCCCATACTGCGTGTCAGGAGCTCTCGGGTCACAAAGCAAGAAAGCTCTTTGAGCAGAGACTGCAAATGAAAATATACAATATTTCAAAGAACATTTGTCAAAGTGTGGGGTTCATCCTGCGTTTCCCCACCTCTGCACCAGTGATGGCTTTGTCTCATAGAGGGTTGTCAACATTTTGATGACATTGTTATCCAAGCCGTTTCATGGATGCCAAAACAGCTGGTTTCAAAACAAAAAAAAAACACTTGAAAGTGTTGAAAGAAATATACTTGAAAGAAAAACAAAGAGAGTAAATGGACATTTGCATTTTATTTTTGGTGGTGAAATGTACTTGGGAGGCACTTCTATCCGCTAGAAACTAAGCACTGTTATTGTTTAGCCTTTTAGAACTTCTTGCCGTTGGATCTGGATGAAAGGTGTGCTGTGAGAGAACACTGCAGTACGAACAGAACACATCTTGTCCTCCCCGTCATATTAACTTTATTGTATTGTCTGTAAGACGCTTTTGTTTTTTGGAGATTCTTTAGGTCATTTTTAATAAAATGTCAAAATAATGCTCTGACTAAATTCATTTTTATTGGTATGCTTTATGATATTTAGTCATGTTGTTTTTATTTTGCTACATAGATGCATTGAATTCTGTTCCAAGGTAACAGGCACATGGCATTTAAAGTCAGTTTATAAACATAAAATCTGTTTTTTGTGGAACACATACTTCAGGTTATCTATTTGTTGATTATATTAATCTGATTTAATTCATGAGATAAAAAGATAAAGAAGAAAAATATATATGAGCTGCAAGCAACAATTCCTTCATGTTTTTGAGATTCTCAAATGACATTTTAAAGGTGTAATGACGCATTGAGTGGCTTTTATAGTGGTTTATAAGAGTAGATTGAATCAAAAACATGGATGTTCCAGGATAAAAAACAAGTTTGTTTCTTTAAAAACTGGTTTCATTTATGCCATTTTTTAAAAAACTTTGTTGAGTTTAAATTTGTTGGTTTACTGTAAAGCTGCTTTGAGACAATGTCTGTTGTGAAAAGCGCTATATAAATTAAACGAACTTGAACTTGAGTGAAATGGTTACGGATTTCCCAACAGTGGAAGTGATGCAGTATCCACAAGGCCACACATTCTCTCATGATTAACAGGAACAACCATGCGAGAGTCAAACAGAGATAATAAGGAGCTAGCGACACAAATATGTGTAACGTCAACAAATGAAGTTGGTTCACCACGATTGAAACCGGCTCATCATTTGACGCAACTGTGGTGAACAGGGCACTTCTTGGGCATTCGGAGCTGAGCTCAGGCCCTAATGAGCAACTAGTGTTGATATGACTTGAATAATTACAGATTTAACTGCAATTAACTGCAAAGTATTTTTGGTGCAGAACACTTTAATCACACGGTTACATTTTTGATTAATGTTTGATTCTCCGGTAGGGGCAGCCTCAATTTTTACAATAATTTCTGCTTTTACTCACAAAATAAAACAAGACATTTAATTGAAGATTTGAGTTTTTTATCAAACTAATTTTATGGAGGAATCAGATAATGTTTACAACAGGGTTACCACTGAACACAGTCACAACTCATTTAAAAAAAAAAAAAAAAATAAATAAATAAATAATTAAAATAATAATACAATAATAATACAATTTATTAATTTACTTGTTTCTGTCAGTGGATCCCTGGGAACGTGAGCTTCTATTGAGGGTTTATGTAGCTGAAAAATGCTCTCTGTCGCAGCATTTCTGGCTCAATCCAGGCAGTCCAGCTCAAACCCTTTAGATCAGATCAGCCAAGAAAAGCAGAAGCTTCATGCAATTTTTCTCTCTGATTGGTCTTGGCGTAATGAAGTTATTTCTTTAGTGGCTCGTTAATCTACAGTTCTAGTGTAATTATTAATTAATAATGCCCCAGATACCCAGGTGGTGTAGGTGATCAGATTTTGGCTCATAGAGACACGGCTGAACAACGTTCGTACATTTCCTCCAAACGTCATTACAGCTTCTATCAATGTTGCTTTACTCATAAGTTGATCGCTCAGTAATGAAGTTACACATCATGAATATGCAAATTAGTAACCAACAGTTGAATAACTGTAGAGTAGTTACAAAGTTTGCGGACTCAAAATCTCAGCCCATTTTATGAGTTTGAATGTGATTTTAATTATAATTTGAGTCAAAGAATCACATCGATTAGTATTGAAAATCTTCTTTGGGGACCCTTCTTTGTCTTGGACAGATCTGCATATTTGGTTAATTTTAGGTCATTTTCAAATCTCTGGCAACCCAAACCTCTGCTCGTAAGTGTTAAATCTTCAACATGCAACGGTGTCGCTTGCAAGTAATCGTCGATCAAGACTTTAGTTGGTTTAAAAAAAAATATAGAAAATGAAATTCTGTATGCAAAATAAAGGGCTACTTCAGGACATGTATCTAATTTGAAAAATTGTTATTGCAAATGTTTCCAGCTGTAAATTACCAGAGCAAGACTGCACTGTGAGGGGCAGAGAGACCCTGCAGCCGGGAGCTTTTTCAGCCACTACACCAGATTATCTTTAAAACCCAGATCAAGACTGTTAATGGCTTTTTTAAAGCATTGTACAATTCTTTGTTGAATTTAAGGCTTCTTAAACAACCCACAGGCACCTTGTATATAGACATGCTCACAATAAAGTAATAATTCTATTATTTTATATTACAAAAAACTAAACAACACAAATTAACATGCACTAAAGACAAGAATGCCATTTATCATTAATTTAATTTCTCTGTTTAACATTACCAGAATCTACTGGACCTACATGGTTAAAATAAAATATGTGTGTAAAAACCTCAAGAATAGTGCATTTAAACCTGGCGCGGAGCACCATGCTCTATTCTGATGCATGCCTGATTCCCAGCTTCACAACCGTTGTGTTTCTCAATCATAAACGAATGATGACTGCACAAGAGTGTCTCTTTATTCCTCTCTTGCGTCCAGTTTGTGGCTCTGCTCCTTCAGTAAAGCCACCGCCTCAACTCTCTTCACCAGACTGTTGGCTTTACCCTGGTAGCGCCCCGACTTTCCAGCTCCTTTACCCTGCAGCAGCTCAGCCACTCTGCTCGCCAGATAGCACACAAATAGAAGGAACTGATCAGCAGACTGACATCTAGTGGATAAAGCAGTGCACGACACTCAGGAATTAAAGCAGACAGAGCTGCAGTGAGAGATTAGCATGGGCTAGAGTGCTCAGAGTCTGATTTAAGGCCTTTATGCAACAACGCATCTGCTGCATGCAGTGGATCTTTAATTCTAATTACACAGGCACTAATGTGACCTTACACATCATTTTCAAGAAACGCTGGGAAAGGCAGGGGTAGTCATCGCTCGAGAGAACGTCCGGAGCAGCATCCAGTCGTTGCTGAATTCACTTTGCACGAGAGATCAGGGGCGGGTGATTTCACACGGCATAACTTTAGACAGAATTGCAGAGAACTTTGTCTGTGTTCTAAAACTGTGTCTTGCAAACAAACAGTCATGAGAAAACTTTGAAAACAGCACAGCTATTATCAAAAATGTGAGTGCACAAGTTTTTATTTCATTTATTGGGTCCAAATAAACTGAAGAGGTCATTTTTGATCCGAAACCACTGTTTTTAATGCTGTCTATGCCTTTTGTATCCTGCAACTTCTCATTGGCTGCAGATAATCACAGACATTATTTCAGTCAGAACACATTTCACACGATTGTGACTCGCCGACAGCTCCAGATATTTAGCATGCCAAATAACGCATTTTTTGGCACTTCACAGTGTAAGATTGTCACACACTCTGATTTACATGCCATTCTGAGCATGAAACCACAGAAAAGTGGTTTGTTTTCTAGACAAAAAAAATGTTGGAGTTTATATTATACTGAGCGATCACTCATCTTCTTCTTCTTCTCCATAAACGAACCTCACACATTGGTAATTGCTTTGTGTGGCATGGAGTAAATTTTAGCTCACTGAAGCGTCATCTAGTGGTCAGGAAAGGGTCTGTTCACTCATTTTTAAAACGCAAGAGAATAAATGACGTATTTGAGCAGGTATTTAAAGAACCATAAAAACAAAGTTGAAACACAAAATAAATAGACAGTATTGTGCAAAAGTCAAGTGTGAAAAAATAAAGACTATTTAAAATAATATAAAAAAATGACTTTCTATTTAATTAATAAAGTTATGCTTTGTGTTTATTTCATTTTAATTAATTGAGTTTCTTTGTTCATTCCCAGCATTTTGTTCATTGGTGAATTTAATTTTTTTTTTGTTAACAGCATTTTTTACATTCACTTGAAATAAAATCTGTTGTAGGTCTTACAGTGGCCCCACTTCAGCGATGATGTTCTCTGGCCCAGCGATGAGGAACATTCCTGCACCCTTCTCCTCTCCCACGGTCAGGAAGATTAATGTGTCCTGTACAAATACAGCAGTGTGTCCATAAACATCGAGCTCCTTTGAAACACTGAATAACGTTTTGTTTCATTGTGATTGACCTGAAACCCGATTTCGTTTGCAACAATGTTCATGAACTCGTTATCACCGTCTTTGCTGTAAAGGAAAAAAAGCCAAATGGAATTATGTTGAATACAAGACCATTAATTCAAAACAATTATAGATTAAACCTCATCTAGATAAAATCCATGGCATAACAGCACAGTTAACCAAAGAGTTTATAAGCCAATCAGAACACGAAACAATCCACAAACACAACAGCATACAAGCTAAACAAATAGACTTTAAAGAGTTCCTATAACGTATTCTTTCCTTCAGTGTGTAACAAGTTATCGTCTTTGGAAAGAGATGATTCAGAGTCGCTGAAACGAGTCATCATTAAATGAATCTTTAACTAGCATGTTGTTAGCCCACAGGAAGAACAGATTTGCTAATCTCCGTGCTACAATGACTGGATCCCTTTTGTGAAAGGATGGATCACCTCCCAGTTTACTTGGTCCTTTTCCTCGCAAATCACAGCCAGTAAGTACAATGATAACAGTTACTTTAGTGCTTTCTGCAAATTATATGCGTAATGTTCTGAACACCAATAACTAATTGACGTATAGAGTTTTTTTTTAAACGAGTCACAAAAATTAATCATTTTGGAGTTATTGTTAAAATAGGGTAACAATAAATGTGTATTATAAGATAACGAAAGTGCCGTTGACCTTATATGTGCATGTTGATGCAAAAAACAAATAATGAACCTCAGATCGATTATTAAAGATTTTCTATTCTGCGTTAAATTCACTTGAATTAATACAGTTTTGCTTGGTGTTAAATTTGTTTAAATTAATCACATTATAATTTATAAATTAAAGTTGTGCTTAATTGCTAATAACACATTTTTGTGTAATCAGTTTTAATCAATAAATTTGTGCTTTTGATTCATTTTAATTAAAAAAACTTGTGCTTTGCCTCAATTTTAGTTTTATTTCACAGTATTGCTTGGTGTCAAATTTATTTTAATTAATTAGCTTCTGATTTGTATTTAATGCGAATCAATCAATAAAGTTGAGCTTTGTGTTTAATTTGTTTTAATCAATGAAGCTAAATGACCACAGTTTTGCTTGCCGTTAAAACATTTCGAATTAATTCGCTTCTGATTTGTATTTATTGCAAGTCAATCAATAAAAGTCGTGCTCTGTGTTTAGTTTTAATCAAAAAAGATGTGCTTTACATTTAATTTGTTTTTTATCAATATATATGTAATTTGTGCTTAATTAGTTTTAATCAATAAATATGTGCTTGGTGTTTAATTCATTTTAATTAATAAAGTTGTTTTGTGTTTAATGTCTATTCTATAAAAAGGGAGATTAGCCACGGGACGAGAAGTGTACCATACTGATGCATCTAATAATTCACCTTCGAAATGGGTTTTCATGAACAAACGCTTTTCATTGGTTGCATTTTCACATTCGACGTAAATGGTTCGGGTCGTTCTATAGAATGTCTTGGCAGTAGTTGTAAAAAAAAAAATTAAAAACCTCTCATTTCCTGTTTTGGCTGTAGCACACATACAGTAACAGCGTCCCCAATACTGCACAGGGGTACTAGGACCCACAGAGACCATAGGGTCATTTAATGCCAAACTATTTGCATTTTTCATTCATTCATTCATTGCAGATTCAAACAAGAATATGTTTGTTGTTCATTCACAAATCGAAGAGTTCAGCACGCACTTGTGTAAGCTGAAGAAAGGTTCTCTGTCTGGTCGATTTTTGAAGCTCTGCGCAATCAAAACTGCCATTTCTCTCAGGATCATGAGGTTGCTCTGTTTCAGGAACGCAAAGAACAATTAACAGGGCAGTAATAAAAGAAGAAACCTCACAGCGAGTAGTTACCTTCTGTAGACGTTTCACCGTTTTCTGCAGCTTATCCACAGCATCCACATGCTCGTCTGCTCCGGTCCTAACAGAGCGCATGGTCAAGTGTGATCACATGGTTCATGAAGAAACCTGGAGATCTGATCCACTCACTTCAGCAGAACGGTCAGCGACTTCTCAATGCTGTAACTCTTCTCAGCGTAATTCAGCACTCTATTGCCTGCGATGAAAATCAGGTTGGTTTTATTCTTCTTTCCTTTTTCGGTTCCCAAGATCTTTATGACCTAAAGAGAACACAAGATTCAGAGAGGCAAAAGTGATGACCAGGATTCATGCTGGGAGAAAAGGCACCTGGCCTGCTCTCAGGTGATTTAGAAAATTGGTGTTTTTTTGGCGTGCAGCACCGTTTTTTTTTAAACGCTCCACATTCGTGTACGACACCGTAACTACAGTTTTTATGGGGTAAAGAGAGTGTTTGTCGTTAGCATTACTTCTTGTCTCCTACATCACTAGAAGTCAATAGCTGTGTCCCAATCCAGAAGTGTGCATCCTCCTGAGTGCGTATTTTAAGGCCACTTACATCACAACGGTGCGCCAAGGCCATCTCATGTCAGCAAAACTCGAAGGGTCCTTAAAATGCATCCAACTAGTCCCTGAATAAGGAGGATACATCGCGACCAACCATCCTTCGTGGCCTCAGATATCCCACAATACTTTGCTTTTTTTTCATTAGAACCAATACAAAACACATTTGAATTTGAATTACATGTCAGTAACAATTTTTTTTTATTTTATATAAAGGACGGTAGCTTTAAATGCTGGTAGTGATAGGCAAATTGTAAAACATATTTTTATTTAAAATATTCATTGTAAAAATGAACACTCACAGCCAAATAAATGTTAAGGAAGTATTGGTGGAGTCATTATGTTTTAAAGTGCAGACAAACAGAATCAAGCTAGACGTCGGGTTTAAATTACAACATAAAAAAAAATAATCCCAGAGGGAAATGTGACCAATGCAACCAAAACAAATATACAGAGCATGTTTTAATACAATGTATTCAAAATACAAAAATAGAGAAAAAAATAAAGAAACAGAACAACTACAAATAAACCCTAAAACCCTAGAAAATATATTAAACAACGAAAAAACTAACAGTGATCTTACAAATGCATTAGACACAAAACATAAATATAAAAGAATCACTTAAAGAAATGATTAATACAAGAATGATTCATTTATTCAATTCAGGATCCAAACTACTGATCCAGCTGGTGGCGCTAATAAGGAAACTGCCAAAAAACAACAGAAGTTCAGTAAAGTTAGCTGCAGACTCACGTATTCGGTTTTCTCTGATCAATAGATCGAGACCAGAATGTTCTCAGTAAACAAATAATATCTATTTTTAATCTGTGTCATGTAGCGGACAAACTACAAAACGTTTTTTATCAAAACAAGTTTCATTCGCAGAAACACATTACCATCTATGAGCAACCCGCTGACATGGATTCGCTTAGAGACCGTCTGCAAATGACAAGATCCAAAATATGTTTTACCCAGAATATGCTTCATAACTTCATTCTAAATTACTCTATTACAACCAAAATCAAGCAACACGCAACTCCTCACCTGAATATTGTACTGCACGACTCAGTTTCAATAAAAATTTGAAAAAATTATTAGAGAATCATTTTTATTCTTGATTATTTGGATCAAAGCTCAATTGCTCCCATAAAAATCACTCTATTACCATCAAATTCATGTCACACACAACTGTTCTAATGATTTAATTCAGTGCAAGTCATCAAACTAAACTCACGTTATTACAAAAAATGTAAATAATTAATTATTATGTGTGTTTTGTCAATTCTCAATAAAGTTGAAAATAATTGTTTGTTGATGATGTTTTACATTTTTGTAGCGGGTAGATCACTTTGACTTGGTCATTTTAAAAGTAGCTCACAAGCTGAAAAAGTGTGAGCAGCCCTGTTTTAGATAATATGGATATTTCTAAATATGGGAAAACAGACTTGTTTGAAAAATTAGGTGCAATTTATAAACATAGGTCCTAGTGGATCGAGCAGTTCCTGAGTTCCCTTAAATTTATTTATAGTGATCTCTCTTTAATTATAATTAGGGCTCGAGCACCGAAGGAGTGTAGTAGGAGCAGTTGCTCAGCGTATTATGTGCTTGAAACGTCACAATCGTCATAAACGCATCAGAACTGGTTAACATTTACACCGGATTGGGGTTTGAAAAGTGGATGTGGTAAAATCTCACGGTGCTCCAACAGTTTGTTGTAGGCGAATGAAATTTTTTTTCCACAGATTTTAATAAAATTAGTATGAATCACATTTTCAAAATCAACTGGAAGTCAGATATTTAGCAATGGCATGAAGTGTGTCACACCGGGTGGAAAGGGGCATAAATAAAGTCGCATTGAAGAGTTCTGTGTACGTCTCATCACTTCGCAAACTAATGAATCCACCAATAACGACACGCTACACGCAGTTCAGTGCCTGTGTATGCTAACGAGCTCTCATGCTGCTTGCGTAAAATAAAGTTAATGAATAAATAAAGTTTGTCTATTTCATGCAAATATCGTATGGTTTTGAAATTGGGAATGTGTTTAATATCAACTAAACATCTTTATAAAGAATATCCACCGATTTCAGGTGTTTTGTGCACTGCTGGGGTGGTTAGCATAACCACCAATATTGCTGCGTCAACATTTAGTACACAGCAATGCTCTCTGTAACGTTGGGTCTTTTAACAATTCTAAGTTGGTGATTGGGATGATGTCATCGTTCATTGCGATATTTCCCATTGGACATCATCGATGCCCAAATTGCTTGACATGGCGCAACCCTAGCGCAGATAACTTCGGTATCTGGTTTTTGTTATCAGTTATTGTTATTGGTGGTAATAAAAACAGTTATCTATATAGTAGGGGGTTAACGGTTCACGGTATGTATTGAACCGTTTGGTACGGCCTGTTCGGTTCGGTACACTTGCGTACTGTTTCGGTATTGGGTATTTGCATTAAATAATATAAATGTATTATTAGCGCGTTATTAAACGCAGCGGAACAATGTTCCTAGGCGAGTTTCCGCACGGACGCTATAGAGTGACGTGCAGCTCTACTGTGCGTCACTCAATAGCGTCCGTGCGGAAACTCACCTAGGAAGGAACATTGTTCCTAGTAGCATAGCACGAGTTAGAAAATGGCATCATGGCAACAGCGAAAGAGAAGCCAAAGCTTGAAGACTCTCCCACCTCACTACAGTCTCCTGTTTGAGAACATTGGACATTGTTCCACGGAGATCGGGCAAGCAACACATCTAACATTTTCTACTGCTGGAGGTATTGTCACTGCAACCAGATATATGCTCTCTTCAGAAAATGTGGATCGGTTAATCTTTTTAGCCTAGAACTTAAAAAGTTAGTTTTGTTGATATATAAGCTGAAGCTGTTGCTAGTGTTAAAAGTTTTCAGGTCCTAACTAGTTGCATTTTTTAATGTTTTATTTAAAAAAAATGTGTTTTTCTTTATAAAGAGTGCAATTTATTTAAAATATCACCCAAATGTGTCACTTTTATTTATTGTATGCAAGAATTCTATTGTGTATTGGCAGCTTTTCAAAATAAAGATTTTGTAAGCTCTTATTTTTTTGTACCGAACCGAACTCTCCAAGACACTGTACTGAACTGAATACGATTTTAGCGCACCGTTACACCCCTAATATATAGCTATCTATGGTGGCAGTTATAGTGCCACATAATGGCCACATGAAACATCCCAATTTCTGCTTTTTTATTAAATTGGGAACACTCAAGTAAGAAAGCTTTTTATAACACTTTTTCTGCCATACATTTATGCAATTATATAAATAACTATTTACAAAATAAATTAATTGTGATCAAATTTGTTTATTTTTCCTCCCTTCTTTATTTTTCAATTGCACATGGATTTAATTTCCAAGCACAAAATAATTGACTGTGAAATCTGAAAAAAAAAAATGTTTAGAATTCTCCAACAAAGACACTTTTGACGGATTTTAATAAATGTAAGATTAGCATGCGCACAACGTTGAAGCACATTTCATCTCAAGACCCTTTTGCAATTTTTCTACAAACACCTGACCTGTAGGTGACTGAGGTTGGACACATGAGTGCCGCAGCACATGTTAGCATCTACTCCCTCAATGTCAATAATCCTGATTGGTCCAGCATGGTCGTCCGGAAGGCCACGGCTTCTCACCTGTGAGTGAAATTAAACACATATTGTTTAAGATTCAGTGAAATTGGTTCACTGCAATACTCCTACGAGGAAATAGAATATTTGTTTGAGAATAAGTAAGAAATGACACAACACATGGTAAGAAGTAAAATGTGCTGGTAATAAAATTAGAAATCATGAAAAAGTTCATTTCTTTTAAATTATTCCTTTCAAAAAGTGAAACATCTAGAATGTATACATTCATCCTACACAGGCCAATCTCTCATTTCCTTCCTTTTTAATGGTAACGACCGACAATGAATGAAAACCAAAAGCATCTAAATATCTTAGAAAATTAGAATATTGCGAAAAGGTTCTATGTTGAGACTTGGTGCCACACTTTAACTCAAACCCCTGCAAATCCTTTAAACGGTCTCTCAGTCTAGTTCTGTAGGCTACACAACCATGGGAAGACTGGTGATTTGACAGTTGCACAAAAGACGACCATTGACACCTTCCCCAAGGAGGGTGAATACAAACGTTCATTGCAAAAGAGGCTGCTGTTCACTGAGCTCTGTGTCAAAGTGCATTAACAGAGCGATGAAGTGATGGAAAAGATGTGGTAGACAAACTGTACACGGAATAGAGATAACATAACCTCACCCTGGAGAGGATTGTGAAATAAAACCCATTGAAAAATGTGAGGGAGATTCACAAAACGTGGACTGCAGCTGGAATCAGTGCTTCAAGAACCACCATGCACAGATGTACACAATACAGCTGTCGTATTCCTAATGGTAGGACACTCTTGAACAAGAGATGTCAGAAGTCAGAAGATATGTGCTGTGATTAAACCAGAGAGGAGAGGCACAGAATCCACAGTAAAACCAGCAACAAAATCCACAGTCAGTGATGGTTTGACGTGTCATGTCATCTGTTGGTGTTGGTCAAAGGCACGGCAGAAGCGGGGGATTTTTCACTTGTTAATTACAGCCTTTGGTGATCATTGTTATCAGTGGGAGCACAATCTAACAGCTGCAGATAATGTGGTCCCCCAATAAGACACAGTGACACAGAATTTCTAAAAAAATCGTTTCTTTTATGGGTCTTAAGTACAATCCAAAGTTTCATTGATACTGATTTTGACATTTTCATTAGTTCGAATGATCAAAATAAAACTAAACACTTGAAATGTATCCGTCTGCATGGAACGAATACGAGTTTCCCGTTTTGAACGAAAGAACAGTTTCAATTATTTTTCATGATATTCTAATCATATGACCAGCACCTGTATATTAGGGTTAGAACGGTTTGCTGCAGTGACTTTCTGGACAATTGCTTTAAAGACACAAAGACGCTGTTTGTTTCTTATCTAAAAGAATTTCAGGATTCTTGTTTGGAAAATACAGCTTCTCTAAGCTGTTCATTGAGAGCCCATGCCTTCTCCACAGCAGGATCATCAATAGAAAGCAGGTTGACCCGGACAGCAAGCTGTGCTCGAATCTTCTCATTAACCGCCGCCTCTAAAGCCTCCATCTCTCCAGGCTTCACTGAGGCTGTGTCCAGCTCTATGCTGCTGCGCTGCCGTCCCAGATCCCTGCATCAGTGCACAAAACATTCGCATAAATAACGATTTTCTTTGTTTTTTTTTTTTAAGTTGCTTGTGACATCAATTCACATGCCGTCCGCAAACGAGCCGATTCTTTGTAACCAACAAAAAGAGCCGATTCCCGTCAGGGAGAGCCGAATCTTCTGGGGCTTCAATCAGGAACACTATGTGGCTAACCACATGGGAGGACCCGCTAGGATCGTTAGCATTTGGTGAAAGAATGCGCATGATTTAAAGATAGCGAGCGTAGTGGCGTAAATGGAGAGGTTGGGGTTGGAGTTGGGGGGGGGGGGGTGTTGTATTTTAATGCACAATAAGGAATTGAAAAGCTGCTTACCAATACGCAAAACATTGAGAATTGATAAATTGGGGAAAAACTTGGGAAGATTCTGAGTGAAACTAAATAAAGAGCCATTTGGAAGCCATAAGAGCCGGCTCGAGCCAAAAGAGCCGAACTTCCCATCACTACCGCTAATTAAAAAAAAGAAATATAATACAAACTAAAATACAATAAATAAAAATGTATATCAAATCAATATTTGGTGTCTTTTACCTTCTGGCTTCAAACCAGCAGCAATTCTTATAGCTAAACAATCAGGGATTTTGTGGGATTATAGTCGGGTGCATCAGCAACAAGACAAAAGGTAGTTATACGGCATCAACAAGGTCTTACTCAAAGCAGACTGGGGTTTCAAGAGGTACAAAGGAAAATGTTTAGATTTATCAAACAAGTTGAATACAATTTGCATGTATTTACAAATAACGTATTTGATGAATAAACAAATACGAAAAGATATTAGTCAAGGTGGTGCAGTGGGTAGCACTGTGGCCGTCTAGTTAGAAGGTTGCCAGTTCGAGGCTCGCCGGTGAACTTCCTGTGCCATGTTCTCTCTGTGCTTGCATGGGGTTCCTCCAGGTACCCCCACAATCCCAAAAACACGCGGTTAGGTTAATTAGAGATAGAAACCGGCAGACCCCTGTCACCCCAAAATAGGGAATAAGCAGGTTGGAAAATGAATGAATGAATGAAAGAAAAGATATTAAACATATCCAAGATTCTGGAGGTTTTTAAGGCTTTCTTTTTGATAGAGTCTAAATGAAATATAATAAACTTTAAGTTCATATTCGAATTAATTGAAATAATTTTTCACATTACAGTATTTAGTAGGGGTCTAACAATATTTTGTGGCGCTACTGTGGGATATTGCCTTGAAGCTAAAGTGGATTTGCTTCTTGTGATTCTAGTCACTTCTGAAACATCTTTACCTTGTCTTCTAGTTTTATTTAATATTTATTAAGAGATAATTATGCAAAAAAGATTATAAAATTAGCTCTCTCGATCCTTGAATTAAAAAAGATGACTTAATGTAAACATTAACACTGGCCCCAAGTGGATGGATGATATCAAATGCCCTCATACAAATCAAACTAGACCCCTAGTCTTCCTAGGATTGTGATCTCAAAATTAAATTTAACTGTTATTATTCAACAACACGAAATGTACATTCGTGTCCAGGCTTCTAAACAGAGCTGAGAAGTCCTTACCAAGACGTGGTTTTGTATCCAAACATGGTATCCGCCAAAGCTGTGATCAAGTGCTGACCTTTAAAAAACAGACAATGTGTGTGAAAATTACATTTTTGAAATGCATGTATCTGTGATGGCAAAGGAAGGATTGGTAGTGGTGGTGGTGGTTATTTACACAGTGCTATTGTATAAACCAGCGAGAGTTCACTCTGCAGCAGCAAGGCAGTGTTGCTGCCGGTTCACACCTGTATGCTGTTGCATGTGGTCAAACCTTCGCTCCCAGTCCAGCTTGATGTGGACCTCCTGACCGTCCTCCAGACTAGAGCTGAGGAAATGCACAGCATCTGGACCTTGTCTCAGAACACGGAGGACAGGGACACCTCCAATGGTTCCGTGATCATCAGGCTAAAGATGATAAAGAAAAAGTAAACACAAACATTCAGCAAAAGCAGATCTGCTCTCCTGGAAGGAGCACTCACCTGTCCACCACCTTCTGGAAACATAATTGTGTCTTTCAGCTTCACATTGAAGCCTTTCAGCTTTTCTTTCTTTCCGTTACTCTCCAGTTTTAATTCAGCAGGAACACAAGAAATTACGCAGGAGTCAAACTGAAAAAAGGAAGGTGGGTAAAAATATACATATTATTAAATATGTGTGATAAAAGTCCTGCAGAGGCAAACATTAATTAAAAAATGTGCACCTAGTGCTAGCTTTAATACAGATTACATCAGAAAGATTTATCTGTTATACGTGAAGTAGCAAGTGTGAGGTTAATCCTGCACTACTGTCATCGCTGCTCACGTGTTGCCATTGAAAACTCGGCAAAAAGCTTCATGCGATCCGATAAAACGACACAAAATATTTATGACGTCAAAACAGACTGTAAGATTGAATGACTGCAAGATTCAATACCTCCTGCAAATAACTATCCCGCTGACACTGAAAAGCCATAATTGAGCGAATGAATAGTGACGATGAAAGACAGAAAGTAGCTGACAGTAACCGTGACCGGAAGTTTACATCTTTGGTTTCAGAATAAAAGCACGCGAAGGCTTTTATTTATATAAAAAAAGAAGTAACTTAGAATAATGTTAATAAATTAATTATAACACAACATACGAAAAGATTCGGGGGAGAAAAAAAAAGAAAAAATGATCGCAAACAGTTTTGTCATGAAAACTACCTGTTCAAATGATGAATTATATTAGGTTTAAACCAAAGAAGCAAACTATGTAAAAGTAAGTCACATTCATATTTGTTTTTAGAAACTAATTTGAATTTTTTTTCCCAAAACCAGAGTCCTATTTTAGCCGCAGGTTAGGAGGAAGAAAGTCGATAACTGAACCTCCCTCCTTATTGACCAATCAAACTTTTAAAGAGCGGAACCTTTTTTTTTATTTGACCAATCATTGCGCAGAAAAGGAGGGATTGCAACAATCGACACGCCTCTAAAAGTTCCGTCTTCGGAATTCGTGAGCACTAGGTGGCGGAAGTGATCATGCTTAGCTTCTACTTTTTGTATTTTGATAAAGAATAAAGTGTGTAATCAATGTTGCATGTGTGATATCTTTAGTGAATTAACTGCATTTTTAAATAAAACATATTAAAGAATTAAATGTTTTAAGTAGACACGATTTGGACGCAATGTTATCAACAATCTTCAAAACAATCAAATAATGTACATTAATATCCTAAAATGCACATTAGGCATAAAATGTAATTCCACAACCTATACTTTCCTCAAATTCTCATCGTTTGTAACACCCAGACCCACCCAAAGCGTGATGTTTCGCTCCGCCTTCAGGATGCTCAATCATCACAAACCCGAGAAACGCTTCACGCGTTCCTCTCACCAAACCATCAACTTTCACTAATTTCAGTTCTGCAATTCGACTCCCGTGAGGTGTTGGCTTGGACACACACTCTTCAAGACATCTTCTGGCACTTCTTTTCAGAAATGAAGCTCGAAACTGCTCGTGAATGCTGTGAGTTTGTGAAGAGCAGCACTAGAGGTAGGTTGCAAACTCAACAAACTTCATATTTTAGCACGTGAACGCAGCTCCAACCGCCGACTAACGTCAATTTACATGGCGGTAAAATGTTTGACCACAACTTTCTACATACTGCTTTCTTTGTGCGTTTTACGCATTTTTTTCCCTATCCGAATGATTCATATATTTCATGATAGTAATGTATAGCATGCTAAATAACGTGTGAATTTGTGTTGCTTTCGAGTGGTTAATGATTTCACTGCCCCTTTTGACGTGTAACGGTTTTTCACAAAGCCACCGTTTGCGTGTTCGCTTTTTATATCGCAAAACAGTTTATTTTCATTACGATACAGGTGTGTAAAATATGACAAGAAAACAAATTAAGGAAAGGAAAAATCAGGTCATTGACAATGCCTCAAAAATGGTTGAAACGTCATTAATTATTGTTTTGCCAAATTTTATTAAAGGGGCCATAGTAATGTTATTAAAGGGGACATTCCTAGCATCTTTAAGTGTCGTTCTCTTATCAAAAACATACCTCAAGATTTATTCATTTTATGAATGTTTGTCTAATCCTGTATTCCTTTTTATGAGCTGAAAACAACTCGATTTTCCTTGCAACGCCCATAGTTCTTATCTCCGCCTACTGAACGATCAGAGTGCTGCCTGACACTGAAGTGCTGAAGAACAATGCAGAGAAAGTGTGTTTTTTGTTGTTGATTATAATCTAATAGGCATTGTTGTTGGGTGATGTCACGCAACTTGGGCATCAATGGTGTCCAATGTGAAACAATTGACAATTTAGATTTGTTAATTGTCCCAGTGTTTCTGAGAGCATTGCTGCCTAATAAATGTTGACGGAGCAATATTAGCCGTTAGCTAACCAATCCAGCATTGCACAAAACACCTAAAATCGGTTAATGATGGTAAATGAAACCAGAAAGAATAAAGACATTCCTGAATTCAAACCCCTACAATAATTGCATGAAATGGATCCAAACTTTGTTTATTAACTTTATCTCACGCAAACAGCTCGAGAGCTCATTAGCATACACGGCACTGAACTGCGTGAAGCTCGTCGGTATTTCTACACATTTACACTGGATTCATTGGTTTGCGAAGCGATGGGACTTATACAGAACTCTTCAAAGCACTTTGGATTTTATTTATGTTCCTTTTCCTGCCCTGGTGACACACAGAAAGCTCTTAAATTTCATCTGAACAACTTCATGCCGTTCAATTGACTGTAGTGGCCCTGCTCAGACCAGTGACGTGTAGTTTCCCGGCCAGAGGTATGGGATCTCCTGTGGTTGGTCTTTTTGGCTATCCCCGTGCTTCGAGCTATGGGCGACCAGAGCACTCCAGAAGCCTTCTCTCGGGGAGCCGGTGGCCAGCCGATCCCAGTGACTCAACTGGTCTGGCGATGACCCTTTAGACCTGGTCCTGCTGGGCTCTTCCTGGTAGCCCCTGTGTTCTCCATCGCTGATCCCGGAAATGGTCCGGTCTCTCCAGCACGGCGAATGGTGTGACACCCTGCTCTTCCTATGCATCACATTCAAGTGCGTGCAGCCTGATGAAACACGCCTGGCAAATTCTGGTCACATCCTGGCTTGTCACATTACGCACCGCGATTCCCGAACTATAAGTTATAGATAGCGAAAGTATGGCTGTGAGAGGTGGAAAATGTGAAGTGATTCAGTTTTTTTCCGAATATAATATTGCATTTAGAAAGTTACTAACAGTGCAGTGCTAATTTAGGGGGCTCCATATTTTTTAAATGTATTACAATTGCATTATAATGGCCCCTTTAAGTAAATGGATAACTTCTTTTTTTATTTTAATTTTTTTGTTACTCTTAAACTTATCAAAACAATGCTATATAGTTGTTGTTTTTTAAATAAAGAAACACAGTTAATTTTACGCAGACTATAATTCAGCCTTTAGTCCGGACCTCTTTAGTTTCTTGTTCTCACGTGGCCTAAAATAATTAGCCACCACTGTCATGCTCTTTAACTCAGGATTTTCACAGCTCTTATTCTTGACGTATGACTACTGCTCAATTTTCAAAAATTTCTTCACCAGTGGAGACAAATCTATCTCGCTCATGGTGATGTCTTCAGGGAAATCCGTGGCTCTGTAGGTGAACAAAATGCTGCATTTGTCTCGATGGTTTCAATGCAGCCGTTCTCGGGTGACTAATGGCTAAATGTAATTAAGGATTAGGCAGGAGACATTTGTTAGTGGAAAGACTGGAGTCTGTGGGGATCTCTGAGTAATTGGACGACTCTCTGGTGTGGGTGCGCCTGTGTGTTTGCTCTGAAATCACTTGAAACACAAGGCCAGCAGCTGCTTCAGTCCCAGAGACAAAAATGTTGATAAAAGTTATTCATTATTGTTATTCAGAACAATAGAGATTATGTTTCTATTTCACAGTTATTAGTTATGCGTTCAAAAATGCAGCTTAGAAGGCTTCAGCTCTTCAAAAGAGCTTTTCAGGCTCTTTATAGCAAAAACGTTTTTGGCAATAGGTGATGAGCTGAAAAAGATAAAAAAAAACAAAAAAAAACAACATGTTTGAATAAAATGTGTTCATAACACAGGCATGGTTTTCATCATTCCACACATATCTTCACCGGTGTTCAAATCAAGGCTAGAAACCTGCTGGAGTGTGTAAATTGTGATTTTATTTTGTCATTGTAAGTGTAAATAACACTCATTATCAGAACCTGTTAAATAGCACCTTTCCCTGCTGGTTCCCTGTTTTCTCCCCCCCCCTCTCTCCCTTTATGTTGACACTCTAATAACCAAGAGCTCAAGGCTGTTTATGGAAAATATGAGACATGAACTAAAGGTGAAGACATTTGATCCTAATATAGACTTTTACCGTGGAAAGCTGTGTAGATACGGAAAGGTCAATACAGACAGCCTCCAGTAAACGCATGAGATACTGGTCTGCGGTAAAAGGAACTGAATTCTTACCACCAACTAAAGTAGATTTTAAACTTTGTAGACAAAAGTTATGTTGGTAAAGTTAAGCTTGTCACAATTTTGGAGAATAAAAAAAACCCAGTTAGGGAAAGCTTCAAATGGATCACATTTTTAAATGGTTTAAATGTAAAACTCTGTTATATTATATCTTATATTAATATCTTTGGAACTATAGTTGCTAGGGTAAGTAGTCTGTCGTCACTATGAAGAAAGCAGTTACATATAATGTCCCCCTTGTAACTATGAGTGATATGAACCAATCCCTGTGTCTCCATGATTTTCCTAAGTTGAGGTAAAAAAACTGATTGTATGGTTGCTAAGATAAACAGGGCTGTTGCTAATACAAACAGGGCTTATTTCGTTTAAAATTATTAGCCTGTTTGTCTGATATTTGTATTTTCTGGACAAACTCCTCATTTGCTTCATATTAACCTCTTAAGCCCGAGAGTCCCCGGTACCGGGGACTTGCCCCCTTGTGCGTTACATTTTCACTCATAGCTCACGAACCCTGAGAATAACCCACACATATTAAATACTGTTGTGTTCAGCGGAAACTCCTCTAAAAACGTATCTAATTCAATTTCATATCCGTTAACCACAGCTCGAACGCCATGCAAATAAACAACAACATGTCCGGAGTATAATTCATGACCACGTTTTTGTTTATGTGCGATATGTATCCACAATATAAACGGAAACACCCAAACCATGACATTAAATGAAAGCTAACAACCAGCTGAATCCAGTGATATGCAACTCATTAACATTGCATGAAGTATTTCAGAGCAGGGAGCGAAAGTTCCCCGAAAAAACGCCAGCGAAAACCAAGCAAGCATGTAAATCTTGTCTTACCTTTACCGTTTTTTCAACAAAAAGTTATTTCCATAGCGATAAAAGTCCGTTTGTTGTTATGTCCGGTCAATAGCTTCGTGCAAACGCCATTTTAGATTATTTCTTTAGCTTTGTGGCGTCATTACGTCACCAAATATGGAATGACTCCCCGTGCGTAAGAGGTGGTCTCTCCACGCTGCGCGTCGTGTGATTCGTCGGCGATCACGTCAGTCTCAAAATGGTTGAGCTGATTGGTTTCCATAGAATCAGAGCTTTCCGTCGATATATAGATCTCCTGGATTGGACAGATGGTCGGGGGGGTAGGGACACGCAGAAGCTCGGCGTCAAAGCGTTTGTGAGTGAAACGTTCCCAAAAGCGCAGCAAGATGGCGTAAATGAGCTTCTACCCCCCTTTTGCAGCGTTTCTTTAGGAGTTTTTTTTGCTGAAATCATGTCCCATAAGCAACAAAAGAAGACTATTAACGTGGCTGAAGCTTTGGACAAGATTTTTTCCATATTTCAATTATTGTGCCAAATTGTGCCAAACTGTGCCAACATGGAATACGCCTGAACTTTGTTCAATCAAAACCTTTACAGAATATTAGTTTCTTGTAGTATGAACACCAAACTTACTACAGATGTCCTTGACATGTAGTTGTTACAATTGATTGTGTTTATTTGCTTCGTTATAAGTAAAATAAGGAGATATTGGAGGAAACATGTGTTTTTTTTTTAGGCGGAGTTCATATTTTGGCCATTCCAACATCAATTACTCTTACCCAGTGTTCTTGACTGTCAAATTAACTCATCCACACCACGCCCCAAGAACCTATCTTCATTTTGATACAAGAT
>SRMA01025486.1:467061-621541 GCA_007224835.1 Danionella cerebrum | reverse complement strand
TAAATATAGAATGTCTGTCTTCCAGCACAGGAGTCATATCAACTTTGCAGAAATGTAACTTCATTTTAAACTACAGTTTTATTAGGTTTATAAAGCTGTTTATAGGCTAAATAGTGAAGAATAATTTGCTGGATAATGTTAATTAACTGAGTAATATTCTGAAATATTGAAATATAACAAACAAAACATCGTTTTTATTGCATTTCTGATATATCACAATTACGTTTTTGAAAAAGAAAACCGTTTTTGTCGTTCTAGATTATGAAATGCGTGCTGACAAAGCGCATTCAATTTCTTAGTTATATTTATTTAGAATAGCGGAATGATGGTTATATAAATGTTAATATAATTCGGGGTGTTTTAGTGAATTGTTAAAAGTTATATGGCTGTGCTAAAGCATTTCATGAGGATCAACCCGCTGAGTGAACAGCAAAATGGAAGCGACTTCACGAGACGAATGAGGAGCATATAGACGCGCATTAGTGGCTGTATTTAATTCAGGCAAGTTACCGGTACGTCTTTATTGGAACAGGACATGACGGTTTATTTTAGCATTCGTGACTCCGACTTCACGAGACGAATGAGGAGCATATAGACAACAGAGAGAGAATTAAATTCAGCGCTTTTATTTACAACATGTGCTTATTCATGGCTGTATATTATTTAATCCAGGCAAAGTTACGTCTTTATTGTGACAGGATTTGACGGATTATTTTGCGTGACTCTGTGAGTTCGTCTTTATTTCTTAGAGCCAAGTTGCATAAATTACATATCCGTCATTTATGTAACACATCTAATTTGTGCATTAATAGCTGTTATGTTAAGTAAAGTTTACTAAATATAGCAAATCAAGTAAGTATACTTTACCTGTGCACGCAGTTGTTCCCCTCAGACGCCGTGCTGCAATGGCGATCATGCGCGTAATTCTCAAAACGCCCACAAGATGGCGCCGTTTATCGGTGAACCCGATATTACAAAACCGATAACCGATTATGGTAAAATGCTTAAATATCGGGAAAAATATCGGTAAAACGATAAATCGGTCGATCTCTACTCTTTAGCAAACTGATGTTGGTGAAATGTGAAAGTAAAGTAAAGGCGATGTCACTTATTTATATTTGCTTGTTTTTTCTTAAAGAATCCTTGAGCCGTCACAAAAGGTATAAATTCAATTCAGAGAGACACTTTGTGCAGTGCTTAATTTCCATCTCTTCCTTTCAAGACGTCTCATGTGGCAGCTAAGAGATAAACTGCTACTGTCCAATAGGGAGCGCCAGCTCACCTGGGGATGGGGATCGATTGCGCATCTTGCCCCTGCCAGTAGGATTTCCACATCAAAAGAGTGTCTCATTAACGCTGCCTCACTCTGAAATGAGTTCTCTTTTATCATTATATATATGACACGTAGAAGATATTCGAGCTGATAGAAAATACATTCAGTGCTTCAAAGGTTTTTTTTAAAGTGCTCTCGAAAGAGTAGAGTTTTTAGTTGCCTTTTAAAGGTTGAAAGAGATTCAGCTTTCCAGAGTGAGACGGCAAGAGAATTCCACCGGCCAGGAACTGTGAAAGAGAAAGTTCTGGTGAGAGGTTTTAAGCCGCTCTGAGATGGGGCCACTAGACGCTGAATTCAGGCATCTGGAGGGGATGTAAGACTGCAGGAGTAGAGGTATGATGAAGCGGAGCCTGTAACTGTCCTGTATGCAAGCATCAGTGATTTGAACTTGATACGAGCCTCAATGGGGAGCCAGTGGAGAGAGATGAGGAGAGGAGTGACGTGACCTCGCCGAGGTTCCATGAAGATCAGTCGAGCTGCTGAGTTCTGGATCATTTGAAGGGGCCTGACTGCATCGGAAGGAAGTCCAGTGAGAAGAGCATTGCAGTAGCTGAGTCTTCATATGAGCAGTGCTTGGACTAGAAGTTGAGTTGAATGTTCTGTGAGGAGGAGTCTGATCTTTCTGATGTTAAACAGAGCGAATCTACAAGCTCGAGTGTTCTTTGAATGTTAGCTGCTCATCGAAGATCACTCCAAGGTTATGGACAGAGGTGGATGGAGAGATTGTAGATGACTCTAGTTGTATGGTGAAGTCGGTTGGCAGAGATAACCATTAGTTCAGTCTTTACCATGTGGAGCTGTAGGTGATGGTGCTTCATGTACGTTGAAATGTCGTTCAGACAGTTTATTATGCGGATTGTAACAGTAGAATCGTCAGGATGGAATGACGGGTGGAGTTGAGTGTCGTCAGCATAACAATGGTTTAGGTGGATGATGGGACCCGGGGAGGTGATGTAAGTTGAGAAGAGCAGAGGACCAAGAACTGAACCCTGTGGAACTCCTGTGATCAGCTGCAGTGGCTTGGACACATTGTCCATTCAGTCGACTCTAAAGGTTCTGGTAGTGAGGTGGAGAGGTAGCTCTTAAGAAAGAACATTCGCTAGTGGAGCAAGGTTCACTTTTTCGCTGTGGTGATAAAAAACTGTAGAGATCAGTCATTGGAGATTAACAGCAGTCAATTTTCAAAGTCTCACTTGAGAAGAGATTCCCCAAGGTAATCTGTGGGCGAATCAAATTTTTACAAATGAGCTTTTCTATTGCGCCGGACACTAAACTTTTAATTATTTTATGGTTATTAATGGAAAAAAGAATACATCTGGAAAAAAGTATTTACAATGGTATGCGAAAGTTTGTGCGCTTCTATTTTTTTTTTTATAAATCATTGGTTCTGGATAAGAAATTTCAGATAAATAGGCCAATAATAAATATACATAGTGAAATAAAATCTATATGCTAAATTGTGTAAGAATTAACTATATTTTAAGTCCTCTTTTGCTGCCTCTAAATGTTTTCACTTTAAAGTTAAAAATTATTTAGTCATGTTTGATGGTTTCGCTTTAAATCACACCACAAATGTACAAAAAAACATTTAAATAATAAATTTACATACCCCTTTATTAAATTACTACTAACTAACTTTTTTCTACTAACAATGGCGTTAATTAACTAGTATTATTTGAATAACCTTTATATGAATGCTCTTCACAATTCACTTCACTTCACATCTTTTTAGCACTGCGTAATAATGAGCTGGTACTGCCCTCTGCTGGCGGCAGCAATAATGACATGTAGATGGAGTCCAGTTGTTATTCAGCTGTGGCTGTTAACATATAAATGAATAATTAGACTTCAATTTAATGCTGATTTTGAGGAGAAACATTATCTTTGCTACTAAAATGGAGTTCCACTCTTGGTTTTCATGCAATAATAGCAGAACATTCCTCAAGAGTCTAAACTGCTGTCTCCCAGTGTTCTCTGTGAAGCCAATATGGAAGACACTGAAACATTAGTTCTGCTTGAGGGTGGTGTGTAAAAAGACCAAGTTGGTGACACTTTACAGCATCTATCTTTCTCTGTTCTTCAAGAAGAACCTCTTTCAGAGCCTGGTGCTGATTGCTTCAGAATTCCACACAGGTGTTCCATTGGGTTCGGGCTACAGTAGCTCTAGATGTGTGTTTGGGATCATTGTCGTGCTGGAAAAGTGCATGACGACCAAGTGCAGCATCTACTTCAGTATCAAGCAGAACATTGACGAGTTCTTAATGTGATCGATGAAGTGCAGCTCCCCAACACCACATAATGACACTATGACCACCATATTTTGCTGTAGGCACAAGGCATTTTTCTTTGAAATCCTCACCTTTACAACGCCGTACAGTGGCGGTCATAGTATGAGAAACACATGAGAGATTCCGGTTGAGGGTTTATTTACATTGTTGTAAAGGTGAACAGGGATCCAGGCTTTCACCTTCTGAGACAGCACGACCAAATGTGCAAACCGATCGATTAACAGTTAACCGAAAGAAAGAATCACCATCAGTTGAACAGTTAAAAGTGATTTTTGAAGGGGTCATGTTTTATTTTTTTATGTCGTTCACGTTGGTGTAATTGTACGGGAATTGTGATTCTTTTACTCAAAAAGCCTCTGTTTAATTTTAAAATCACATTCAATCTCATTTTCATTCGGAAAACCTTTTACCTACTCCCCAGTGACTAACTATTGGTTACTGGTTTGCATATTCATGAGGTGTCTGATGGTCGACGTGGATGTGAAGGAGATTTGAGTGATTTATTACGAGCAACTTCAATACTGAGCAATCAACGTCATATTAAAATAACATTGGTAGATGCGGCAATGCTGTTTGGAGTAAATGTTATCTAACCGTACCTCTATGAGCCAGAATCTGATCCCAAATCAGATGCAAACGCACCTTCACCACCTGGGCATCCGGGGCTTTAGTTCCTCACTAGCCCCAGAGAATTAATCTCCAGAAGATCGAATAAATACACTAGAACTGTAGATTAACGAGCCACTAAAGAAAAAGTACTTCATTATGCCACGACCAATCAGAGCCAGAGCAAAGAAACGGTGGACATTTTTTCAGCTAATAAAAGCCTTGACAGAGGTTCACGTTTCCAGAGAGGCGCCAGTAGAAACAAGTTAATTTTTATAAACGAGTTGTGAACATTGCTTGATTCCTCCATGTAACACACCTTAGTTTAATAAACGGTTCATTTGTCAATGAAATAAGGTCTAGTTTTATTTCATGAGTAAAGACATACAAGCTAAAAGACATAAACAACTGCGTCAAATATACTTAGTGGGTAAGTGCCCTTGAATCTGGATTTATTCAAGGCATATCAAGACTTTCTAGTCTGGCTCAGCTCGAATGTTTTCAGGACCAAGAAACGACGTATTCACCACAGTTGCATCAATTGAGGAGCCGGTTTCATCGTGGTTTACCAACTCCATTTATTGACAGTACACAATTTGTGTGTTGTTTACTCCGTCTTTCCCTCTGTTCGACTCTTGCTCGTTTGTTTCTGTGCATCATGAAAGAGCGCTAACTTGTGTGACACTGTGAATAAATTGAGATTTTAAAAGAAACAAATTAATTTTTTGTTCTGGAACATCCATATTTGGATCAATTGACTCTTCGGAATCACTATAGAAGCCTCTTAAAAGGCAACTTAGTGGCTGGGAACAATACGAAAGGGCATTGAATCTGAACAATGCGCTAGGGTTAAGGTGGAAGTGGAAATATGCTTTTCATCATTGACGTGACGAAAGAGCATGAAAATGGGCATTTCTATTTTTCACAATTCCAAATTCTTCCTATCTGTTTGAATCCAGCAGAGGTGCTATTTATCAAAGCTCTTTGGTCATCTGGGCAGCTCTACTAGTGACACAAGAGATTGTTTTGCATGCTAATTCTTGTCGAGCGCAGAACGTGTGAGTGTTCGTGCTGAAGAAACATTCAGACAGACGTTCGTTCTTACAAAAGAAACAGACTCCATTCAGCCTGCACTAATCCAGATGGGAAGTCAAACAGCAGAAAGTCCACAGCACCAAAGTCATTTCATCACTTTTTTTATTCATTTAGATTTAGTTTTCCGCCATGCATAAGGAGGGAAGGAGGGAGGGAGAGCGAGCGGAACAGAAAATGACCAGCATTCTGCTTGACACGGCTTCCTCTGCCTGTTGTTATCTGTTTAATTCATCCTGCTATCTGGGCTGTCTTTACCCTCGCTAAAATTCCCTTTGACACGCATGCCTTCCTTCACATAATCCAGACCTACCAGCAGAATTAGCAGCAGAGGAATTGATGGAATGGCTAAATGAAGAGAAGAGGACAGATGGAAAGGAAATGTCAGAGTGAACAGACTGATTTGACTCTGAATCAAATGCTTTCAGGCTCGATACAGGTAGTGTTTTGGGAAATGCTGACGGGTGAAAAGTTGTCAGGGAAGAATGGCTCCAAAAAAGGGGTTAAAATGACATGGGATAGAATATTTATGAGGATGAGCTCAAACTCGCCGTCTTTAAGTCGAGATGCTAAACTTTTGATGGAAAGAGTTTCTTTTGGTTGTGCATTTTGTTTTTGCCCCGCGGATATCTGTAAGCGCTGGAGGACTTCGAGGTCAGTCGTGGGACTTCCTGAGTGGAGTTTGCACATTCTCCCTGTGCCTGAGAGCATACTAAAATGGACAGTTTTTTTTATGCTTTCTGAGTGTTTCAAACCTATAAGAGCTGGGCAATATGGCCCTCCCCAAATTTTTTTTTCTCAAAATATCAATATCCGATTGAATTAGAATTTTTTTCCACCCCTATTTAAAATACATCTGCAGATAACAAAGAAAACGTAATAATTGAAACACAAATTTGTGTAAAGGTAAAATGCTGAATGGAGAGGTGTCCTCGAGGACACAGCGGAACAGTTGTGTGCACAAATATCTTCCATTATCTCTCTTTAAAACAGTTTATTCAGTAATTTCCTGTGGGTTTAAGGCTTGTATTAACATTAAAATTGAACGTAAAGGTTTATATTTTGAGGTCTAGTAAAAGCCAACATACATTCAAGCTCATCGATGTACGCCACAGAGTGGAGTTAATCGATACAATCAATTAAAACGTAGTTTATGGAATGCTGAACCTGTGTAATGTGTCCCTATGCACAAGTTTTATGCACTTGACAATATGGCAAAAGACTTGTGACTCGACCCCTTTGTCTTGGAAAGACTTGATAAACAATCAAATAGCATTCCGCTCTGTGTGAGATCGTCTCACATGCTTCGGTGTCAGAGAGAGGGAGTGTGCACGTGAGAAGGGAGCATTCGCAAGCAGTGAATAAAAAGGATGCTTCTTTAAGATCTAAGTTCAACTATTGGTTGCTGGCTGTTCCCGCTGTCAGACTGTTTGAGTGACATGCATCAGGCTGTACTTTTTCCACGAGGAATTTAAAATCCGTTGAACACAGCAAATATCAGAGTTTGGGCGTTTCGCTTGAGTTCTGTTGGCTTTTTAACGGCTGATGTTTCTTTTGCATCAACATTTAAATCTTTGTGTTTAGTAAAAGGTGCATCAAAGTGGTACAATATCCCAAAACCCTAGATCTCAATGGTTTAAAGACTTCCTGTAGTCTTTATGTTCTGCATTAACTTTTTTTTGTAATCGGGGAGGTATCGAGATATGAATCAAAAATATTATCAATTATTACAGTGAGGGGTTTGGTTAACTCGGTCTGTTACACACCTCTCATACAAAAGGCACCAAACCCCACACCTTGTGCTAAATATGTGACCGCAGCCCTGGCATTTTAGGAAATGGCGGCCCATCAGGATAATTTACACGCAGCGAACATCACGCCCGATGATTTATGTATGTAAAAGATATTAAAGTTTACCAAAGTAGCCTGGCATGGAAGCAAGCTGCTGAAAAGTATTGTCTTTCAAGTGGCACATGCTCCACCTAGAAGCAAATTTGTTGTGAGTCATGAATCTGATTTCAAGGTTTTAAAAGGAAACTGGAGCATGGCTCTAGAGAAAATTAGCATGAATTGTCAGGTTAAATGCTTTGATTTGGTTCAATTTAAAGGTTGTCGAAACAGTGGGTTGATCTTGAAGATTCCTCTTGAAGATTTAATTCTTGGGTGTTTGACATTTTTGGGGTAACATATATTTACATTATATTTAAACAATTGACAGGGGTTTTTATCCAAAGCCACTTACATTTCAAGGAATAAACACATTTCATCAGTTCCTGCTTTCCTTGGGGTTTTAACCCACAAACTCAGCACTCTACGCCAAGCTACTGACTGAGTAATATCAATTATTGCTTTGTTTTTTTTGTAAATTATTTGAAGTGGCTTGAAATCAAAATTTGGCAACGTTTGACTGGACTTGGCTCTGCCTCGCATTCAGAGATGCTCCTCCTACCATTTCTTTAGCAACCTGCCGTTTGGTGCTCACTACAGATATCTTCCTGAGGATCATTAAAGAAACTCTGATAAGAGTGTTGCATTTTCAACAATCTGTTGCCATCTCATTAATTTTTAAATGACCTTTTACAGTGTGGAACACAGCTCAAAGATGCAGGAACATATGTTTTGAGTTTTAAATGTGAAAATGCTCTTTGTGTCGAGTCTTTAATAATAAAGAGTTGACTCTGAGTCTTTGAAACGAGTTCTTTCTTCCAAACAAATGTTTAGTTTAAAACTGTGACGTTACCCGATATTACACCCCTCCTACCACCGACGGGTCATCCATTCATGTTTTTAAACAAGGCTCCTCCTACTTTCATCCCCAAGCTACTGGTATATTATGCAGTTTCCACATGTGCAACTAAATACATTCCAGTAAAAATGTGTCCCGCTTCGAAAAAGATTGCACCTACGCGTCACGTAAAGGAGTTTCTTACAAACGATTCCTCATGGAGTAATTTTAAAATCCGGAAAAATAAAAGTGTATTAAAAGATAATTTATGTTTGGATACGTTTCAACTTGTCGGAGACTTCAAAAACCAAATAATTTTCAAGATTATGATATAGACTCTTTACCATATTTTTGGATGTTTCTATGCCACCATGTTGCCCTGTAAACACACATTAAAAGTTAAACTCAGGACTGTATCAGTCTAGAGTAGAAAAGGTTTCAGGTTAGTGAAAAATAGTCACATTCGCAAAGTTCAGAATGTTTCTTTGTATGGTAGTTGAAAATTTTTTTTCCACTTATTGACAAGTTCTCATCAGTAGCAATGTTTACATTCAAAGATACAATTTAAATTTATGTGCAAAACTGGAATATATTATAAACTCAGCAAAAAAAGAAACGTCCCTTTTTCAGGACTATGTATTTCAACATTAATGTTGTAAAAATCCAAATAACTACAGATCTTCACTGTAAAGGGTTTAAACAATGTTTTCATGCATGTTCCATTAACCATAATCAATTAATTAACATGCACCTGTGGAATGGTTGTTAACAGCTCACAGAAAGTAGGGATTTAAGGTCACAGTTCTAAAAACGCAGGACACTAAAGAGACTTGTCTACCGACTGTGAAAAACACCCAAAGAAAGATGCCCAGGGTCCCTGCTCATCTGCGTGAACGTGCTGCAGGGAGGCATGAGGACCGCTGATGTGGCTAGTGTCCGCACTGTGAGACGCCTAAGACAGCGCTACAGGAAGGACAGCTGATCATCCTCGCAGTGGAAGACCACGTGTAACAACACCTGCACAGGATCGGTACATCCGAATATCACACCTGCGTGACAGGTACAGGACGAGTCACACCAGGAACACACGATCCCTCCATCAGTGCTCAGACTGTCCGCAATAGACCGAGAGAGGCTGTACTGATGGCTTGTAGACCTGTTGTAAGGCAGGTACTTACCAGACATCACCAGTAACAACGCTAGGGCTAGGGCCATTCCCCCCAGAAATGTCCAGGAACTTACAGGTGCCTTGGTGGAAGAGTGGGGTAACATCTCACAGCAAGAACTGACAAATCTGGTCCAGTCCATGAGGAGGAGATGCACTGCAGTACTTCAAGCAGCTGGTGGCCACACCAGATACTGACTGGTACTTTTGATTTTGAGCCTCCCTTCATTCAGGGACACATTGTGAAACATTTTAGTTTATGTCTTATGGTGTTGACTCCTTTAGTGTTCATACAAATATTTACACAGTAAGTTTACTGAAAGTAAAAACAGTTGAAAGTCAATTTCTTTTTTTGCTGAGTATATATATAAATATATAAATATATAAATACTTGCATAAAACATATAAAGCACCGTTTCCATCCAACGAGTCCAAAAGAACACAATCGTCACTTGCAGGCAAATATCAAAAGAAAAAATAGAATAGAAGTTTTTTTTTTTTTCGCGTCTTAGAACACGTAGATGAAACGCAATATACACAGTCACGTCGTCTTGCTTTTGGAGGCGGGAGACTTCTCTTTGGGAACGCAGCTGGTCGAGACAGTTGTGGAGGGTGACAATCCCGAACCACTTTGATGACTGACTAGGAGTTTTAGAACGACCAAAACAACATTTCAGATGTTGTGTAATGAAATTGCTCCATTGGTTTGTCCCCAGTTCAGACAGAAAAATGCTTTGCCATTGCGCTGGGTGCAGGGTTTTAGTTGGTAAATGCTCCTCCATTGCAGTTTATGCACATTTTTTTCGTATCATATAGAAAGTGTTGTACTTGTTTCATTTAATCCTTCTCAGTTGTGCACATATTTTTTAATGCACATTTATACTTACCTTGATGTTTCCATCCAGAGCTTTTTTTTTTCAATATTCCAAACTTTTTTTCCTCCTTAAACACTCAAAACTTTTGTTTCTCGATCTTTCTGTTTTTCATTCGTCTTTACCGAGTTCTGAAACAGTAGAGTTTGCTGTTCAGTTTATCATGTGCTGGTCGTGACTGCTCAATCATGCAGGGCATCACCAGAGATACAACGCACTACACTGTGGGAAGTGCACTGTGGGAAGTCAATATTAGATGGAGAGTGTAATTCAAAGGTTATCTGAAACTTGCTAAAAATGCTGCACAGTGTGTTCATTTAGATTCCATGAGCTGGGGACTCTATGAAACACCTCCGTTACTGGTTTGGCTTTGAAAGATGGCAAATGTAAAGTTTGGAATGTGTTTACATCAGCAGAATATGTGCTAACGGGTAATTCTGTACATGTTGTGTGTCAGGTACTCTCAGCTGGTGCCGTCGCTGCAGATGATGCAGTTCTCAGCAGCTGCAGGGTTGAGTCGTCTGCTCATTATTCTGGGAGTTCTGAAGCCACTCTTTCAGGGAACGAACGTCTCAGAGGAGCTCCTGCAGCGACAGGTCAGAGATCAAAGAGAAAGCCCTCACACATGAACATGATATTATTACTTTTTACAAAATATACAAATAAAATATTATTTGTTTCATCTTCGAATGTTGTTTAATATTTGCTTTATGTTTAAAGAGCACATTTAAAATGCTTTAATGTTTTGTGGATAGTACAATTAATACTTGTAGTTTAATTGTAAAGCTTTACTTTTTCAACCCAAGTTAACATGTGTTGCATGTTGAAAACTGATTAAAAATAATTTAATTACATGTATTCATGCTACAACCTCATATTTTTCTCGGTTCTACCAACAATAAACAACTTTGCGATATAAAAAAAAAGATTTATTTTTAAAACACCATGAAACACTCAAAATTGTAGATGTTGTTATATAAAAAAATATATATAAAAAAATACAGTTTTAAAAATTGAATATTTCTTTTAATGCCATTGTTTTTTACTGGGTGTCTGTGTTTTGAGATCTTAAAAACAGAAGTAGCTGAAAATGTTCTTTCCCAGCGCTTCGTTACAGCAGGGAACATTTAATGAAGGGCAAAGCTACAGTTACTCAAAATGGAATATTAATATTATTACGTTTTATTTTCCATCCGGAAGTACTCCCCTTTATCTGGAAGTAGTCTCATGCTCTGTGTTGTGTAAGGATATATATTTTCTAACCAAAGAGATATCTTCATTTAAGGTATCAAATTATGCAATTTTCAAAGCCGTTAAAATAAATATTTGAACCTTCTTTACCAGCACTACACCGTTAGTAACTTTATTAAATGTAATATTCATTGTAAAAATGTCATTTTTTGGCCACCATTGACCCCCGTTCCTCCCACAGTCGTGCTTTTGCGCTTTTGGAGCTTATAGTTTTGGAATCATGGGTAATGACCGCCAGTCACATGTCAAATAGAACGGCATGAAGTTATTCAAATGAGAATTAAGAGTTTTCTGTGTGTCACTCGGGCTGGAAAGGGACATACATAAAGTTCAAAGTGGATCGAAGAGTTCTGTTTAAGACTCATCACTTCACAAACTAATGAATCCACCGTTTCACGCTTCACGCAGTTCAGTGCCTGTGTCTGCTGACGAGCTCTTGTACTGTTTGTGTGAGATAAAGTTAATGAACAAGCAAAGGAAATGTCTCTTTGATGAATCATCATAGAGAAATCACTGACTGCTCCCTAGCTACCAAACTGTTTACCCTAGCAACCACCTTTTCAGGACTATCTCAACTTTTGTAAATGATAGAAACATGAGGGTTGGTTTATATAACTTGTAGTTACAGCAAGCATTACATTGTCACTGACCCTTCCATAGCAACTTACCTGTTTACCATAGCAACCATTTTGCCATATCTCTATCTCAGCTAAGAGAGACACGTGGGTTGCTTTATATCACTCACATTGTCATGGGGAACTTTTTATGATCTCAATGACCCCTCCATAGCAACAAAAAATTCTACCTTGGCAACCATTCCCTTTTGCTTATAAAATACTTTTAAACTGCACTTTTAGATTTAAAGACATATGGCTGTGTCCCAATATCTAATCTTTTAAAAATCACATGATTGGGACGAGCCTAGTATATATCATTCTGAATGTGAATCATTTTCCTTCTTCCATCTTCAGATCTATCTGACCCCCCCCCCAATCCCACTTCGCTCAACACTCTCATGTTCTCCAAAGTGTTGGTGTTTCTCTCCAGATATTGTCCTTTGTGCTTGCGCTTTCCCTTGTGTATCATTCCAATTGTTTATGTGCATTATCAATAAACCCTGTTCTTTTCCTACATCCTACTGTCAGTTTGTCAGCCTTAGCTAAACAAAACATCCCATTTATTATGTCAACAAACAAAACAATTTGTACAAATACAATATGTGCCATCAGACGCCACCAGCAAACGTGAATCTGATCTCATGGTCAAACATAATGCCAGTCAATGTGTTTATTCCTCACAAATTACAGGAGCGCTGATTAGAAACCCAGAGGATTCATGTTCTTCCGCTGGGTGTCGCTGTTGTGTAGCTCTGTGAAAGTCGGCAGACAGCCGGGGGAGTGTTTGTGGAGACCAGAAAGAGGTTGTCGGTGATGAGCACCTTTCCATCATTTCATGTGTGTTTGAATTCGAGTGTCTGCAGGCAGAGACAGACTGATGCGTTTGCTTTGTGAATCGCCTTCAGACAGCCTTTTCTCGGGTCACAACGTCAAACAGCCAGGTGCAGCGAAGCTCCGACGCTGCTCTCCTCGCTCCAGTTCCAGCCAATTTCATGCACGTTAACAAGCGCCCACCAATATGCAAAACATTTATTACACCTTTGAATAGCCACCGTTCCCTTAAAAAGCTTCAGAGTCCCATTGGCAGCACAAATCTAAGAGTGACCCAGAGAAATGGAAGAGAGGGGGGTTTATGGGATATTTTGACTTGATGATAATTAACGCACAACAGGAAGTGCTTCTATAATATTACTACACTTCTTTTTTCAATTTTTACTTTATTTTTATGTTGGCTTGTCAGCGCCAACACTGTAAAAAATACCCAGCAGCTGTGGTTGCCAGAACTTTCCTCTCAAATAAGTAACAAGGTTTTACAGGATTTTACTGTACATTTTACTGATTCTTAACTGCCAAATTTACATATTTTGGTTGCTATAAAAACAATTTAAATTCTAATATTTACAGTGCATGCACATCTTTTATACAGATTTGTCTAAATTTAAGGTTTGTATAGGAATAATTATTGTTAATTGCAAATAATTACAGCAGTAATTTAAAAAAATAAACCGTGAATATTACGTTAAGCTGTGGTTGTCGAAATAAATACTGTAAGTTTTCTATATTGTAATATTTTTTATGGTTGCTAGCTGCCTAAATGCATGGGATCACATGGGTCTCAAATAATTTCACCTCTTAAATCTAATTTTGTTTCCACTGTACATTCTACGGGTATCACATATTTAGTGAAATACGTTCTTTTTCTGTAGCATTTATACAGAATTTAGCCGTTAAATTTACATATTTTTTACAGTGAATATGTTGTTATTGTATTATTTTTCTAGTCTGAGGCGAGTGCTTGAAATATCATAGAAAAATGAGGGTTTGTTTGTGTTAGGAACAACCTATTTTTTTAATATCAAAAAGCACTCCCTAGCAACCAAACTGTTTACCCTAACAACCAAATTTTTAGAACTCTCTCACCTTTGGGTTGGTTTATTTGACTTAAAGTAAAGAAAGGAACATTATATTTTCATTGACCCCTCCATAGCAACCAGACTGGTTACCATAGCAACCAAATTGACATTCTGTCTCAGCTTAGGAAAATAATAGAATACATGTTTTTTTTTTCCTATTATTTGGTGTATTTCAAAAGAAAGAGTAAAAATAATTACGTTCGATTTGGTTTTAGGAAGCATTAGTCGTGACGCTCATGTAGTTATTCTTGTTTGACACTCTTGATTTCTTATGCTGAAATGTTCTTGTTACCACTGATCTCTGTAAACAAACAAGATGGCGTATCAGGTTATTTCACACTATGATCATTTTCTTGTTTACATACCATTGTAGCCATGCAATACCACTGGAAGAATGTGTGCCACTATTACCATATGTCCCCTTAAATTTCAGATGCAGAACCTATTGCTTAGCCTCAGTGTAGACACGGACTGCTAGCCCAATGCTCAGCTCCAAAACTATAACCCAGTGTAGCAGCAAAGCAGACCGTAAGCTCTGTGATTGGCCTGCCACTAGAGAGCTTTTCCTGTGTAGGGGTGTGCATAGAGTGCTATGCAAAATTTGAAAAGAGTGGCAACATGTGAGCCAGAAAACTTTGAGTTGTGCTGAAAACAGAGATTGTTGAAGAACATGGTTCAGAGGAAAAAGTGCTGTGTCAGAGATTTAAGCTCTCGGTTAAAACTGTGAGGAACATTGTGAAGAATTGGAAGACCAGAGGCACAGCTCTAGGAAAGAAAAACCAAGAAAAATGGTGAGATGTTAAAAATAGTCACAGTCAACCCACAGACCAGCTCTAAAGACGTGCATCATCACCTTGCTTCAGATGGCGTCACGGTGCATTGTGTACTTTACACAAGGAAACGCTGTATGGATTTTCTCTGCACCCCCCACAGATGGTTTAGCTTCAGCTCTCCTAAAGCACATTCTGGAGAACAAAGTCCAGGAATCAGTGACCGAGCTGAAGTTGTGTCGGGGCTGGATCTTTCAACAAGACAATGACTCTAAATATGGCTCAAATCTACTTCTGGAACAAGTCGAAGGTTCTAAATCCTTAAATCTCAAGATTATTGAATGGTTATGGTGTGATGTAAAGCAGGCTGTTCATGTGTTGAAACCATTAAAGTCCACTGAACCTCAGATGTTTTGTAAAGAACAATGATCCAAAAAGACCTTTCAGAATTTTGTTTAAATAATTCTTACACGCTTTCCCTAAATCATATAAACTTTTCGTGAAATATCACTGTGCATGTCTCCTCTATGAGATGTTTTTCAAGGAAAACTATACAGGGGGCCACTGCTTGCATTGATAACGAATCCAGTGAAGATTTTACTCGGCTGCTCTTTCAAACACCTTCTGGCAATCAAACAGCAATTACTGGCTACAGTAAACTTTTTTTGTTTAGCCAAGGGGAGTGTGCCCCTTCTGAGTTTCTTAGTTCTTCATGAGAGGTTCTCTCTGTGTTGTTGAAGTGCTTCTGTTGGAGATCCCTTGAGATGGAGGAAGTGAAAAATGTGAGCACTTGTGTAAGTTTATGTGAAATGTTCTTGTTTTTTTTTTTTCCTCAGAAATATCTTCTGTGTAACCCCGCCCATCAGAGTGCTGCTGTGGACGAGCATTTCTTCATCAATGAAAGTGCATCTCAAGTCAGGTACTCATTTTGATTTTAAATGGCTGCATTTCTGCTCTGTGCTCCGGGTGCTTTGTGTGTTTTTCTGTTGGCTGTATTTAGCATTTTAATTTTTTTTTATTTTATTTTGCTTATTTTTATTTTTTTATTTATTTTTTAATTTTCTTATTTTTTACTGTTCCTTTGCTTTCTGTTTGTTCTCTAAGATTTGTTATGATTATTGGTTGATGAACGAAAATTACCAATAAAAGAGAAGAACATTAATAACATTAAGTGGGTTTCAAATAAATAAATTGTAAAATCACAAGTAATGTTGTTAAAAAAATATGTTCTTTTTAATTCACACTATTCTTCTCAACACGTTGATTTTTTTCTAAAACTGTGCAGTGTGGTAGAATTCAGTTCATTAATAATGTTTTAATAACTACACCTTGCTATGAGATAAAAAAAGGAATTATTTAACCTTTTATTTTATTATCCGGATAAATTCACCTGAACAGAACAGGGATTATTAGGCTGGAGACCTGCACAAGTGTGGTTTTATGCTGTAGGGAACTGTAATGTGAGATAGGAATTTGGGCCAGTTATTCCATTATAAATGATCTATGTGTTCTCAGCCGATCCCTCACCTTCCTCAGGGTCTTGCACAAACCTCCTGTTGGAGTGTGACTAACCCCTTAACTTTTTTTTTTTTACTTTTTAATATATTTAAGCAAAATTAAAATTGCTCTAATAAATAATTCTTTGTGACAATGCAGATATTTTTTGTGCAACCCAGTATTTTTTTTTTACAATTATTATTTTTTTTAAATAATTCATTTTTTATAAAAATTAATTATCAAACCTGAAATTGTACACAAATTCTCAAAAAAATTGAGAACAGTTCTGTTTTGTAGCAAAAACCAATAGTAAAAATAAAAATGAATAAATCCACACAAAAAGCAAACAAAAGAAATAGCAGACAAACCTTTCCTAAACATACACTTTGTGCCAGAACTTTTGAAAAATACAAGCAGGTATTGTATAAATATCACAGGTCTTGTACTTCCAAGGGTATCGCTTCTTTTCACCACTAGATGGCACCAGTTTGGGGTCTTAAAATGAAACTGAAAGATGCATTTTCTCATATTTTAATTTGATTTATCTTGCAAATTATGTGTTATCTATTGTAATGTTTATTTAAATCTAACAAGATCAAAGCTAATGATCTTATTGCAACCTACACATTACATTTAAAATCAAAATAAACAATAGGTGATTTGCACCTTTTCTACTTCATTCAAAACAACTGCTGTGATTTTAGGGGTGAAGTCATTTTGTATGCCTTCCATTTTCTAATAATTGCTCTGAAAAAAAACCTACTTTTTTTCTTTTCAATCCGTTTTCTTGCGTGTAGTGGAGATGGGTGGGGAACGGCTGTCTTTTGTTCATGTACTCAAACACAAAAACTGCTTTACAGAGCTTTTATGAGGCAAATAATTCAATATAAGGTTTTGTTTTTAGTGCTTTTGATTTGAACGCTGTTGCAATGTATTCATTTAACCCGGTCTCCTAATAAGTCTGAGGTGAGGATGCTCTAATTTGTGCTGCGCAATGACCTCAATGTTTCAGTGACATCTGCAGATTCAAGCCTCTTTCCAGCAAGACATCTGTTCACGTGATCACTGGGGAATCTTTTGATGATCAGCTCCCTTCACATCTCAACCGAGTGAGCTTCTTTCATTGGCCCTCTTCTGAGCTTGATTAAGATTTAATCAGAGTTAAATCCTTTGCCGCATTTCGTCCCTTCTCCTCAGGTACTTGGAGAGCTTCAGAGAGAGTTCCTGAAGCGCTCTTATCCCACTGCGAATCACATTCAGATTCAAGGGGTGGATCGTCACATGATCTACAAAAACCCATCCTCTGTGATTGCACATTTGCATAAGCTTGTATCGCAGAGACAGTCAAACCAACAGCGGCAATAAGGTTCCCTTCTATCGACAGTGGTCAACCTTTTCATGTGGTCGACTTTTTTTATGTGCACCTTTACTCAATTTATGAATGGAATCTTTTTCCAGCTAAAACCTTTAAACTATAGTCACCAGGAAACATGTTTTCTCCCTTTTTTGTGTGTTCAATGTCTGTTCGTTAATAACCGTTAGACAGTGATTCAGAACTGAGAAACTATGGTGACTTATTGCTACCACATATGTACATTCATTTTTTCCACTGAATTATTAATTTAATGACATAAAAAGTTAAAAAACTGCATAATTATGTCGTAAAAACATCAATTCATGATTACTGTAAAACTGGAATTATTTTTGCACCATTGAACAGCGGCTCACTTTGTGTATTTACAGTACAATACCATTAAAATAATACAAATACAAATGTTTGGAATAAACAGTCAGTTTGTTGCAATGATATTATATTTTACGTACCTTAAACAGGTACAGATATCAAGTAAAAACACAGTTACACTCATAAAAATAAATCTATTTTATTACTTTTATTAAAGACCATATTTTCTGGCATAAATATCTTTATTGAAAATGGAGAGCTGAAATAAAATAATGGGAACATGATTAATTCTCTTAAAAGATTTAAACCTAGTTGGTCAGCGTGGCGTGGAAAATCCGTTCAGAGAATCCGAAGTTAAATTTTCTGAACATCTATCACACATTCATGCAGTTCAATACGTGCCCATCGCAGCGGCCGTGCTGCTCAAAACCACCTGCGCGAACCGCGTTCGATGTGAACGTACCTTAAGCCGTCTAGTTATCAGTTATTGTTTTTTTTTTTATTATCTCCTGAGGATTAGTCATTGCAGTGGGTCGATTTGTGTACGGTAACATCAGTACTGCGTGTATACGGCGTACCACCGAACAGATTGAATATTTAGTGGAAGTTCACCATTACTTCACAATGGATGAAAAGTTAAATGTTTTAAAAATAAAATTTTTAATGGATGTGAAGAAAAACAATCAAAAACACATTTATCCTGAGGATTGAAATTTAATAGACACCACATCAAAATAAAGTTTTTGACAGATCTGGAATTTTATTCCATCCATATACATGCATAGCAACACCATTTTTAAGAAATACTTTTCTTACATAAGGACATTGGAATGATATTTTTTTACAGTATCCCTTTGTCTCATTGAACCCTTTAGTTGTCACCCGAACTAGCTTTTTGTACATCAACTCCCCAACCCCGTAAGAAATAGCTGTTCTTCCCCTTTTATAACACTGGTTTCTCTAATGGTCCCATCCCCCATTTTCCATATTTTTTTTTTCTTCTTACAAAGTATTGCGCTGAGAGCAAATTTCCAAAACGGGAGGAACTGGGTGAAATACTATTAATATACAAGAACGCTGCCATCCATCCATTTCTGAGTCGAAGAAAAGACAGACAAACAGAAACATATGGATATACAGTATATGCAAAGCCATGTGTACAGTGGATGCCAAACATGAGTTGCAGCGTTGTGCCTGGTTATCCCTCCAAATAGATTTAAGGCTGAAGTCAAAGAATCCTTACTGTGTGAGACATTTAGAAAAAACTGTACCAGCAAATAAGAATAATACAAGTGCTCCAGTTACCAGTGTTTGGGCTAATCGTATTTTTGTAGCGTGTGCCTATTGTCTCCTTTAACCTACAATGTAAACAATATGTTGCTACACAAAAATGACAATACAACAACATTACAAATAACTCTGGTATAACGTTTCTTTGAAATTTAAATAAAGAGAACTACTCCTATTAATACTGATTGTAAAATAAATAAATAGTGTCAATGGCACCAACATTACACAGATTTTTTTTTTCATATGTTTGCACTTAAATAATGAAAGAAACGTTCTCTTGATTGTCCACAAGCAGTATTTAAAACTGCATGATGCACTATTTCACAACTGTGTACCAAAAAAGAAGGTAAAAACAGAAGGAGAAGAGAATTCTATTTGACGTGCTCTGCAGCATGTGAGGAGCAGTAAAATTTCTTGTGGGTGATAAAGTTTGACAGGTTGTTGAACTGGATGTCACAGAGGCGGCAATACTTCCCACTTCCTGCTGGTGGCGCCGACCCATTAATGCCTTTTTCAGGAGGTATGGATTCCTCTGTAGGGGATTTAGAAGGTGGCGATACATTCTCTGTTTGGTCTGGAGGGTTCTCGGCTCCCCACATGGGACATGATTGTTCCTCTGGAGTTGTGGAGTTCTCTTGCTGTGGAGTTGCTGGTGTCTTTCGATCCTCTTTATGACCTCCATTGACGATTACCACACTCCTATTTTTAGGCAGCAGGGGAAGTGAGTCCTTGCTTGGATGGGAACAGCCATTGGCTGCCTGTGGTTCTGTGCCTGGCTCATTTGTACCATTGCTGCTTTGCTCCTGTTCAGCTGCCTCCCCCTGGGCAGCAGTACTCGCTGACATGTAGTCACCACTCTTTATACCGTAATAAGGAGAGATTTTCTCCATAGTCTTCATCTTTTTTATTGCTCCAGGATAAAGAGAATGAGACAAAAACATGTTCTTGTTCTCGTCTTTCGAGGCCATAAGCTGTGTCTCCCCGAAAGCTTTCATATCTGGTGAAGGGCCATGTTGAGGTGGAAAGATGCCTCCGTTTTGGACCAATGGTTTGTTGCCACCATTTTTCTCACATTTCACTGAACTCTTGTCATAGATGTCATCTAAATGATTGCCTTCGCTCTTCATGCCTGGGAAAGGGGGCTGCTCCAAATTGCCGATTTCACCAGGCTGAACAACAGAGACTGGGCAGAAGTTCTGTTTATGGGCGAGGTAATTTTCCACTTTGTTAAAACTGATCTTGCAGACGGCACATTCATGATAGTCCAAGAGTCTTTTGGGAGAGTTGCAAGACTTGTCAGAAAGAGGTGAGCACTTTTTGCTGAGATCTATGGGAGCATCTATTTCCTGTGAGTCGGCATTAGCGTTACTTTTTGAAGCAAGAATGGCCTTGGAAACAGCAAGAGAAGCATCTAAATGTTTTGGCACAAGCCCTGGAAAGATATCGCATCGTGGAAGGAAGCGGTCAGTCAGGGTTTCAAGTGAGTCCTGAGATGTACAGGGATTGCCTATAGTTGGGATACCTAAGTACCCAGGCTGTGGCCCAAGTGGTTGTCGCTGGTCTTCAGGTAGACACATCTCATACATTTTCCTGCGCTTGCGCGTCCTCATGGCCCGCTGCATGGCTGGCACCTTTGCTGACATCCGCTTCATTGGTGGGTCGTGGCGAGTAGCGCAGTAGTACTGCTTATGAACCATGTATGTTTCATGTCGGCTGAATGTGATGTTGCATGCTTCACATGTGGTCTTGTTCGGGTCGATGTCACCATCCACCAAAGACGTGCTTGGGCTCTTCACCTCAGCTTGTTTGCCAAGTCTTTCCTCTACACCTGTTGGTGTCGCAACCTTCTTAACTTGCCCAGAAAGATCTTTTTCGGGAACTTTACCTCCAGCATTCATGATATCCAAAACAGAGGAGTTCAAGCAAGCCTGCGTCACAAGATGATTGTCTGTTTCTGAAGGAAGGCATCCTGGGAGCATACCGACGGAAGTATGGCCACTGTTCGGACTTGTGGTATCTGAAAGCTTGTCTGGAACACTTGAGAAATCTGGGGACTTTGCCATCTGCTGCCAGCGGCTGTTGCAGTAGTGCTTCTTGTGAACTAAATAGTTATCTAGATTATTGAAGGTGATGTTGCATTCGAAGCAAGTTGCACCTTTGGGGATTAGAGGGCTGTAGATGACTGGCGGGTAGCTGTTCCCTCCATGACGCAGCCTGCGATGGACAAGTTCAGACATTTTTGCTAAAATCTCAGATGCTTGTGGTACCACGGAAATGTCCTGGGAAAATGCAAACTGTGATAAGAATGGACCCATAGGAAAGGTTGGCCCCATGTTGTGCTGCACAGGGGAAGAGGCCAAACGTGGACTTGAGGGTTCGGACTTGATCCGGGTGTAAGAGAAACTAGCCTTGCTTCCAGGATGATTGTCGCCCTTCTGCAGGCCTAGGTTGGGTTTTTTCTCAGGTCTGTCCAGTTCTCCATCAGGACTGTTGGCTTTGTTTGGTGTACCCTTGGGACTCTGCATGACTATATCCTTCCTCCCTAACAATTCCGCTCGTGCTGCCTGCAAACTGTCCTCTCCACCTCTTGGGGAGTTTTCACTGTCACTCTCCCTGTGAATCTTTCCAGTGTGTCCATGTAAGTCTTGATGCTGCAGCAGTTCTCTATGGTTCTGGAAGCTGAGGTGGCAGTGACTGCATCTGAAAGCTGCCTGCGACAGGTGTGAAAGGATGTGGTTCTGGAAGGTAAGGAGGGAATCTGCTGTGAAGTTACAGATCGTGCATTTCAAGCTGGTGCCAGGGGGAAGAGACTCTTCCATTTTGACGCCTGTGAGAAAGAAAAACGACAACAATTTTGTGCCTTTCTTGCATTTTTGCTTATTCTACCAGAATATTCTCTACTCACTGCTGTGTGAGCTCAAGTGCATTTCCAGAGCTCGAGGGTTGCTGAAGCTTTTGTTGCATTGTGGGAAAGGGCAGAAACTGGGAGTCTGATGGGAAATGGCATCCGTTTCTTCTGAGATGTTGTCCGGTTCTCTTTGCCGCCCACTGCAGTAATACATGAGGTGGGCTTGAAGGTTCCTTTCACTCCTGTACCAGATTCCACATGCTTTACAGGGGAAAATGTCCTCTGAAAATAGACAAATATATTCAACAGGTGAATAATTGTAGAGACATTTACAGTGCCTTACTCTTGAACTTTTCAACCTTTTGCCACATTTCAGGCTTCAAACATAAATAAAACCTTAACAAATCAAAAAATGGAGGAATTGGGCATGCAAAATTACTTTCAGTGCAGCAAATTTTGTAATTTGACTTTTACTTAAGTACATTTTGATTTAAGTATTGTACTTAACTACTTAAAAATAATAATTGTGCGTGGAGGGAAGGAGGAGCTAAGAAATCTACAGCTGAGGTGGGAGAGTCTGTCCATAGGATGGAAGAGTGGCAAGAAGAAAGCCATTTCTCCCATAAAAAGAGTCCAACAAGTGGAAGAAGGTGCTCTGGTCAGATGAACTTTTTTGGCAACAATGCAAAAATGTTATGTTGGCGTAAAAGCTCATCTCCCCCTAAACAACAATATCCAAACATGCTGGTGGCAGCATCATCTTTTCTTCAGAAGGGACAGAAAAGATGATTAAAAATGATGGGAAGATGGATGGAGCCAAATACAGGACCATTCTGGAAGACAACCTGATGGAAAAGCCCTGAGACTAGGATGAATATTTGTCTTCTAAAAGACAACGATCCAAAACAAAGCAAAATCTACAATGGAATGGTTAAAAAAAAATAAACATATTCAGGTGTTGGAATGGCCAAGTCAAAGTCCAGACCTGAATCCAATCGAGAATCTGTGGCAAGAGCTAAAAACTGCTCTCCATCCAACCTCACTGAGCTCCAGCTGTTTTGCAATGGGCAAAACTTTCAGTCTCTCCATGTGCAAAACTGATAGACATACCTCAAGTGACTTACAGCTATAATCGCAACAGAAGGTGGCGCTACAAAGTATTAAATTAATTTTGCACACTCACATTTTTTTTTGTTAAAGTTTCCAATACGTTTTGATCCACTTTAGGATTGTCTCCCACTTGTTGATTCTTCACAAATAATACAGTTTTATATCTTTATATTTGAAGCCTGAAATGTGGCAAAAGGTTGAAAAGTTCAAGGGAGGGGCGATTGCTTTCACAAGGCACTGTAATTGCTAACCAACAATTCCTCAACCATCAAAAATGCCTCCCATGTGATTCCCTTTACAACACAGACGTGCAAGTATATCTAAATGCGGCATGCAGTAAAAGGGGCAGGTGATTATTGGTCAACTCACTCTTCCCGGTACAGTTATTGTGTATCTGATCGATCTGCCTTTGTGTAACTTGAAGCTCTCAAAATCACACGGAATAATGCGAGAAGTCGACTGTAACTTAAAACAACCTTATCCAACAAACACTTTAGGGGTAGGGTTCAATGCTACTGCCTCATTTAAGTCGATGTTGTTGTATTGATGTTGAAGCCACCAACAGTACTGGAGAATGGTTTAGGGGCATAACCACAGCCCCTTTCTAGATGTGTAATGCTAAGACATCAGTGTAGAGGGTTATGGTTGGAGTGGTGGGTCTACACCTACACCTTTGTTGCATGTTTGAGAAAAAATCTGGTGGACATTTATGCCACCTTTTCACTGCTTGATCTAGAGCAGGGGTGTCAAACTCGTTTTTACCGAGGGCCACATTAGCATAATGGCTGTCCTCAAAGGGCCAGATGTAACTTATAAATGTAAAACAATGTAATCGAATGTAATGTAAAATAAATGTAACTACTCCTTAATGTTACATAACTCAATATTTATAACTTATTCAAGTGACAATTCAGTTACATAGAAACAAGTGTATGCTTGTTGTTCTAATATAAATCCTTTTGATTTTTGTCAGCTTCTGAAAATCCACATAACTCCATTAATGAAGGATCAAACTGTCCAAGTGAATAAAGAAAAATAGCACTTTTGTCATTTGTTTAGCAAAAAACCCTCACAGACATATCGATCATCATCTTTTATCATCAGGCTCAAGAAACAGATCACAGATAAACTATTAGCCACGCCCATTTCACATCTTGAAATGTATTTTAGCGTGAGAAATCGGAGGTGTGGCGTGAGAGATCACTCAAATGTGTGAGTCTTACGTTCAATGTGTGAGAAACGGCAGCTCTGCAGTTTAACTCGTCTCATGAGTATGTATGCGGAAATACCGCTGTGACTACCGCATAAGGCATTGTGGGAAATGTAGTTTTTTATTTATTTACATTTTTTTTTTAGACACTCAAAACTTTTAAGCTCTCGCGGGCCACATTAGATTACATGGTGGGCCACATCTGGCCCACAGGCCTTGAGTTTGACACATGTGATCTACAGCATTTCAGTTCAGAATCAAATAGTATTAAGAACAAAAGCATGTTTGCTGTACCGTACCAAGCAGTGGAAAAGTGCCTATATTTACATGAAAGGAACAGAGCTTACTGTTGACTATAGCAGTTGGTAAGATGGAGGCCATGGCAGCTTGCTGAGGCAATAGTTGGATGGTGTCCAGGAGGCGTGCTGGGTACATGCCCTCACCAATGGATATGTGATTGACAGTCTGCAACCGGGAGTCAAAGTCTACTGCGAATGCAACCAGCTCCTCGCCTTCAATCATGGTCTTGGTCGTGGTACACCACAACTGTCCACCTGTTGGGAGAAAGAATCCGAATTTTAAACATTATAGTTTGGTCGCTTACTAAAAATATGGAATTCAGGAAATATAAGAGGAAACGATAGGTTTACTGTGCAGCTGAAGTGGAGATTAAATATTTAACTTTTTGCCACAGAAAACAAACGGTAAACAGCAAAAAAATGTGTTAAAGATGAAACATCAAATCAAATAAAAAAATGTATGACCTCACCTACAGCTTATTAGCAACAAAACTGTTTCCCTAGCAATGAATTGATCGGAACGCACTCAAAATTGGTTAACGATAGACATGAGGGTTGGTTTATAGAACATTACGTTATCCCCCCATAGCAACCATTTTGGCAGCACCTCAGCAAAGGAAAAACATACAGAAATAGGATACTTTTATAATACTCATAGTAGCTCATGTTATTTTCTAACATCAGTAGATGCTAAAGGTCTATTGCGCTTAAGTTTACATCAATCTCTGCTTGGATAGCCTCAGAAACGACAAGGAAGAAGAAAAAAGGAGGGAAATAAATGGAGAACATGAGTTTTAGCTCAGATAATATGCATTGTTTCACATGGCGAGATCCCATCCACACTTCATTTGCCATTCAAGCAATATGGCTATTTAGGAAAATATGGTTTCCGAGATAACAACAAACTATGACGTGCAGATGGTAAATGGCAGAATTAGGCCATTGTTTCAGCGGGAAGCTGGACAATTAATTAAAGCGCTCTGTTAGCTCTCAGAGATGTACAAACAGAGTGAGTTTAAGGGGAGGCAGATGAGCATGCTTTCAGCTAAAGACAAACACATGAAGGAAATGTAATGGTATATTGATTTATAAAGATGTGTTTTAACAATGACATCTGGAAAAGACGGCTAGGCTTCATATTCACAGCTCTTTTGACAGAGTATTCGGAAACACTGAAACAACAATTCCTCTGAGAATATTTGACACCAAGAGGTGTAGAGGGTTGTGCAAAACATCACATTTCAATAACATCAGCGTCTGACCATTTTTCACACAATATGGTCATGGCTTACTGACAATCTCGTAAACCTTGAACACAATAATGGTGCCTTCACACCTCTAGTTTATTTCTCATACATTGTTGTAATCGTCTGCAGATTTCTTCCTCATTCACACCTCACTGATCGTTCAGATCTGCACAGCCGTCCGATATCAAACAAGCCACTCATTGGTCACATGGTGGGTGTTTCCTCGACTGCTTTTCCTTTGGTTAGAATGACACAGAAAGGACAGAATGCCTGAAATCTGGGATGACACACTCGAAATGAACCGCAAGTACATCTCTGAATCCAAGATGGCCGCCGCACTTAACCACTGCTGCTATATGCTGTCAATCTTTTTAAACAAAAACAACCTTAAAATGGGTAAAATAAATGTAAACAAAAAGAAATAATAATCTGAATTTGATTTTGAAAAGTTTTTCAAGTATTTTAAATAAGTACTAAATTACAATTAACTATGTATCCATCATGCATCGCCTAGTACATGGGTTGCGAACCCGCGGCTGTCTACCAGCCCCGTTTGTACTATTGTAATTTTAAATTCAGAATTTCAAAAAGTAAATGACAATGATTTCTATACATTTTTATGTAATTATTTTAGAAATAACTTATTCAAATGAATGATTAATTTCATGTACTCACATGATTTAAAGTGCGCTAGGCTTAGACCAACCCAATGTCTATCAATATCTGATGCATTTCACCATTGGAGCTAGAGCCACGCGATATTTTTGATGTGAATTTCGTATTAATCACCGTGGCGGAAGCAAATAAAACATACAGCTAAGTGCAAATGTGAAGATAAGCGAAGAACATTTCAATCTGACTAGGAGCATTTCTATTCTGCTTGATATGCCACAGAGTTCCAAGTGTCTCACAGAGTCAACTTAAAGAGGTAAGGCTGACACAAAAAACTTATTAATAAAATATTGTCGTAATTCGGAATAATCTGCAACTTGTCTGTTGTGTGGCTCTTCACAGGGATGAGGGATTGTATTTTGGCTCATGCTGAACAGGTTCATTACCCCCAGCATTGAATACTGCGGTGTCCCAAACCAGGTTCTAGATCCTTCGGAGGGTCCTTCCTATCCAGCCTCCAATGCTGCGGCTTGGGAGGATTCTCCAAAGTCTGCATTAACCCTAGGTAAACGAGACGATCGAGCCTCTTGTTCTTCTTCTGTTGTTTTTTGGCAGTTTGCTTTATGGTGCATTAGCGCCACCAGCTGGATCAGTAGTTTGGATCCCGAATCGAATGAATGAAACGTTCTTGTTTTATTAATATTTTTAAGTAATTTATTTATATTTATGTTTTGTGTCTGATACATTTGTAAGTTCTTTCATTGCTTAATTTATTATTATTAATTAATTAGAACAATAATTTATTTGTTCTATTTCTTCCTTTATTTATTTTTGTCTTTTTATTTTTAGTACATTGTATTAAAACATGCTCTGTATTGTCATTTTGGTTGCATTGGTCACATTTCCTTCTGGGATTATTTTCTATTTCATGTTGTGTGTAAGTTAAACCAGTATGACGTTCTAGCTTCTGTTTTCATAAGTTTAACTCTTTCGTCTGCTTCTTAAAACATAATAACATCCACCAATACTTGGTTAACATTTAGTTGTCTGCATGTGTTAAGGTTTACAATAAATGTTTAAAAAATATATATATATATGTTTTACAATTCGCCTATGACTACCAGCATTTAAAACTTGAATATACTGTCCTTTCTAAAAATAATAATAATAAAAAAAGTGTTACATGTAAAAACAAATTCAAGTGTGTTTGAACACAAAGCATTGTGGGACATTCAAGACCACGAAGGATGGTCGGGATGCATCCTCGGAATTCAGGTGAAAGTGGGATGCTTTTTAAGGACCCTTAGAGTTTTGCCGAAATGAGACGGCCATGGCACACCGTTGTGATGTAAGTGGCCTTAAAATGCGCACTCGTGAGGATGCACACTTCTGGATTGGGACACAGAAGTATGTATTTATATAATGCTTTTGTGCTGAGATTCTAATTCATTTCAATTTCTCTAATTTTACCAGTGTTATTATGACAATAGTTACAAAAAAGGGTAAAAACTGGATTAACCTGGTAAAGAACAGTACAAAAAATTGTCTTTTTGCATCATGGACATAAAATATTTGAGGAGGAGCTGACTGTCTAATGAAAGCACAGACTGTGAAGCTCCAGCGTGTTGAAAGAGATGCTTATCATAGTGAAGATCTGCAGAAGAGGGACACGCTCCTCTTCATCAGCGCAGTCCTGTCACACACCACACACTGCCTGGAGAGCCGCTCTCCTTCTTTATCTCCTAATTAAAATAACAAAACCATCAGTGCAGATCAGAAGTGTCACCTGACACAGCAGGAGGCCGCAGGTCACCTCCGCTGCTCTGGAGGACCGACATCAACAACTCATTACACAGCTGTGGAAAAGTGTGTAGTGCAAAAAGTGCAGTTGCATTGTGGGATGGCCGGGGAGCTGTGATTTGTTTTAGATCTCCATATGTAACTTTATTTTGTGCTCTTTGATACGTTGACAACTATTGGATTAATATTGAAGCAGAGCTGGAGTTAAATGCGGCGGGAGCCAAATGAAAGCTGCATGACGTAATTGTGAAAAGGGTCAATGTCACGCCTGGACGTCCTGCACCGGTGTCTTCTAATCGCAGCAACTGAAGCGTGGAGCGTCTAAATTCACTCATTTAGATGAAACGCCTCAAGAGATATTGAGTTTATATAAGTTACTTTATATTTATATGAGTTTATATAAGCAAGGCATTTTCTCAGAGGTGCTGGGAGCTCGGAGCTTACGGATCAGACGGAGAATATCCTTTGACTGTAGTATGGAGGATGTGGTATGAGTCCTTTAGTGAGTTGAAAATGACCGTGACTCACACAAAAGGAAAAACCATGAGTTTGGTGATCTGTCGAAACATTTCAAACTGCCACCTCCCGGCGTGAGGTTCCTGCGAGGTCAGGTGATGGAACTCAAAGAACGGCCAGGTGTGGGACGCAGACTTCCTGTGGGTGCCAGTGTAAGTTCAAGCAGTGTAACACGCGGGTGGATGGATGAGCCCTGGAGTGCGGGTGCAGGAGCCGGAGACACCGACAGCTTTTTACTGCTTTTGCCTGAGAGCCCGTCTGCCGCATAAGGCCTTTGTGCCGCGGCCAACGCTCTCGCAATGAAGCCTATTGTCTCCGTCCTCCTGCAGCGCACCTGATAAAGGAAGAAAGGACTATGACATATTCCAAAAACAATAGAGGAATTAAGGAAACACAATACCGCAGCTGCTTCATTAAAACAATCAAAACCTGGTATCCTGTTCATAGTCCTGATAACTAAAAAAGAGGTTCTTTTCTCTATAGAATGCACTGGGTTGTCCTCGCAGCCCAAACACCCCCCTTTTTTGTCGCTAATGATGCTTTTAAACACTTACTTAAAGATGTTCAGAGGAAGGAATTACAGCCGGTTCAGTATTATGCAATTACACGTGTAAGTCCAAGCTGTTCTAATCAGAAACACACAGCCTGGGGGCCTCAAAGACACCTGACGCACTTTGAATGATCACTTGAAAAGATTGAGCATGTTTCAAAAGCACGCAAAGCTTTCGTTTGCACTTTTTTGAGCTGACAGAAGGGTCGGCTAATGAACTGGCCGGAGGACAGCTATTGAAATGTTTGCGAGTGTAAATAGTGGAAAACTTTAATAGTCTGGTGTAAAATGCACAGTTAAACATATCTGTGTTTGCTTCTCCCATCTGTCCAGACCAACGGCTGTGCTGGTGGCCATAACAAATCTCAAATGCTACACAAAACCTCTGCCAGTCTCCGGCTAAAGAAGGCCAATGCTGATGTTTATTTAGTCACGTTTCCAGAAAGATTTGTTTTACATTCAGTAATGCAAGCGATCATGTTTGTCTGTTCATCTCATGGTTCTTTAATTGGCTTCTTTGTTTGTTTTACTCCAAGTGTAAATGAAAAGAAGTCACAGCTTTCAGTCAAAAATATTGCTATTGCCCAAATACTTCAAGGTTTAAAGTACACTGATAACAATATCTGTACATTTAACAGCTAAATACCGTATTAACGCTACAGAAAAATAAGTGTACAGAATAAGACATTTTTAACAGTTAAATTTTATTGAAAATATGGTTTATTTTGGTATAATTAACAAAGTACTGTATTATCGCTAATAGAAAATGTTTTGGAGAAATTCTATATAGGAACCCATGGGATCACAGTTATTAAACCATAAAAACATGATTACAATATGGAAACTTACAGTAAAATCCAGTGAAACTAAAAGTTTAATCCTGTAAAGTTTTGGACCCATAGCTTACCATAAAATATTGTTTATTTTTTTCATTACTGCTATTATTAGAGCACAATGTTTAAAAGACCATTCTGAGATGGGAAATGCGTAAAACGAACAGAAATTATTCCAATATACAAACCTTAAAATTCGAAAATTCTGAACTGTAGAAAAGATGGTCATGAACCGTAAATATTACCATTAAATTTATTAAATTGTATAAGTATAAACTGTTTTTATAGCAGCAAAAATATGTTAATAATTAAACCTTTATAAATGTAAATCAATCAGTAAAATGTACAGTACAATCCTGTAGAACTAATAACGGTGCAACCGTTGGCAAGTGTTGGCAACCACAGCTGCCAGGTTTTTACTGTAAACTTTATGGTTTATTTTTTTACAGTGTATATACAAAAGCCCTTTGAGCAGCCCCAAAGTCCCAAACAATCAAAATAAATTAAAATATTTAGTTTAAAACTACGATAGATATTTGGGTTTTGGAGTAGAACTAAAATAAATAATTCAAGCTGCAATACATAAAAATCTCTTAAAAAAATGTATAGAGTTGGCAGTTATTATTCAAACATTTGAATTTTAAAATTGACGCCGAAAATACAAAAACAATTAGCAGTAGATTGCCTTAAAATGTAGTTTTCTGTGTTAAGGATGAGAAAATGAGCATTTTTGATAGTTAAACAAGCACTGTTCTGAATCTTACTTTTGATTCATTTTTTAAGGGGAGCAAGCACGAAGACTCCTCCAGTAAATGTCCATTAGATGGCACTGTTGCCCTGCTGCACATCTGACCAATCACAGGCTTATGGTGAAAGCTAAGGCAAATCACCAGCCCTTTACTTTGGGCTTTTTAACCATTCCACTGTTCTGGAGATTATTTCCCGGATATATTTCTGAAGCACATGAAGTATTGTCTGCAGTGTTCACACCAGATGCTGAAGCACATCTGTGGAGCTCAAAAATGGAAAATGATTGGAGTGCTAGCAGCTTATAAAATAAATCAATTTATTTTTATTTACATAGCACAATTTGAACAGAAAGCTGTATCAAACCCAAAATAAAACACAAACAAGTTAAAACTAGTCTGGACTCAAATCTACTCTCAAAAGTGAACAAAAACAATGTTTTTTTTTAGTTCGAACTAAAAGAACCAGGATAAGAACAGGCGAGTGGAGTCTACATGAAGAGCCAGATCATGTGACCAACACCACTTCCATAGCCCAAATGGCTTCTGTTTTGACACCTTCAGATGACAATCTGCAGCGAGGAGTACCCCTGCTGGTGTTCTGAGAGTGGTGCAGCTGTATAATTCTCTGGGTGAGAGAGCCACGTGTTCCTTTTGTCTCGCCTGGACTATTGAACGGCTTGTATTCTGGCATTAAGTTGTCCATAAAATGCAGCTGGCATATTTCTCTAGAAAACATGATCACAAACTAGACTCTTACACTCTCCTCACCGGGATCTTTGGAGGTTTTAGAAATTTGGTGGGTTTTGATAGTTTTGAAGCGTTATCGCTCTAGACTACACTTCAGAACTTCTGTCCAGATTTCAGAACTACTTCCTGGACTCTGGAATAATCTACCACCTTCCAGAGCTGCGCCCTCAATATCTTCGAACCTTTAAAGTTTCTCATGTAATTTAATTAATATAAAAGTATGTTTATTTATTTATAGGCCATCTTTCCATCTTAAGATTGGTTTCTCAATAGGGTGCTCTTCATTTGCGTAGAGGAAATATCGATGCAATGATGCTCTCTGCCTGAAGATGGCGTTTACAGTATACACAGAGAAACAGGAAAGAAGAAGACGACGATAGAGAAGAAATCAAAGAACACAGAAAAAAATATCTGAGGAGTTTATTCTGTTGGTGGCTGATCACAGACAGCTGTTTGACAAAATTGTGGGGAAAAGAGAGGATTTGTGGAGCGCTATTTCTTTCCTGTTTTCTGGGAATGTAGGATGAGCTGCACCGAACGTCCTACTCAAATCATCAAAAGAGCCAGCTTTCATCGTGTTTATTGACACTTGATGCCGCCTGTGAATATTGTTCCTCATTTCACAATGAATGGGATTGGTCCGTTGTGTCGTTGGCGCCTAAGCTGTAAATGCACCTCTTCGGAGTTGGTTTCAAATCTCAGTATTCTTGATTAAACTGCAGGCTTGTGTCCGGAGAGGAAAAGAAAACGAACATTTTAAAGTGTTGAATTGATTGTAATGAGTGCTCTGTGACTCGAGTGAAATCAATCTTTATTTTACAATGCTGACAAACTCTTCGATGCAGATACAGAATGAAACTGGCGATGGGAAAGGTTTGGTTTCAGTTCAGTGTATGTGAAGTGGAATCCTCCACAGATTTAAAACAAAAGTATTTTTCAATGTTCATTTTTAAGATTCCCTTGTAATTGTTGTGGCTAGTGGACATGTGTTTACTGCGGTCCCCGCGGTGAGGGACACGCACACACCACCCGTCCTGACCATCAGCGTTAATGGGACATCACACTTCTAGTGGCAGTTCTGAGCGGTGTGGCGGACCCCCAGCTGTGGCCGGTGGCCCGCGTCCCCTTCCCAGCATGCATCACGCTGGGGAGCAGGTGAACGCCCGGGCTTCAGCGGGATCATTTGCGCCAACATGGTTCCATTGCCATGCCACATGGGCCCATGGATCCTTGCCCTCATGCAAATGCACAGCCTGGTAAAATGGTCGCTGCTCCTCTTTGGAAAGCTCCACTCTGGCAGTGGTGGTTTTCAGAGGGAGAATGAGCCAGATTGATGCACCTGTCAACCATTTTGAAGATGAAGGATTGTGGCGACATGAACAAATCACAGAAGGAGAGCTGACAAAGATATCTCACCGCGGGAAAAAGTGGTGTCTTTTGTTAAAATGATGATCCTGTAAATGTTAGATGCAACGCTGGAGGAACTTATTTGGTAAACTGCCTGATTGTAAATTAGCCTATGTGTGTTGGCTTTGGCTGCAGAAGTTTTTTCTTTTGGTTAATTTGCTCTGTAACAAAATGGAGCATCACACAGGCAAACCTTAAATTTCGAAACGATGACACGGTTACATTTGGAACGCCACCAAAACCAACATGCTACTTTAGTCATATTCCAAATTAGTTTTGAATGGAGCTCGCATTTGTGATTCCGCGATATAGATCTTTGAGGATTGTACTCGTTTTAGCTACTGTCCAATCACAGAGCTTTAGTCTCGCGGAGCACGACGTTTATTGCAGGTTTCTATGGTGAAGACCCGCCCATGAATACTATGTACTTATTATTTACTGTTTGTATTATGTAAAGCACTTGTTAGTTATAAACATTATTAGAGTAGTGTTTAATAAATAAGAAGTTATTTATTAAAGTGCATTAACTAAAGCAAATCCTACTGATCATGGGGTGGTTGGGTCGTATTTGACAAATGGGTGATTTCCAGTGGCCTCAACATAAACAGAGGATGCTTTGAAACATGCAAATTTAACAAAGATATCAAATGGCAACCGAAATCTTGTGAAAGGGTCACAAATAACGCTTCCTTTTTTCCCAGTATGCGCTAGAAATGTAACCAGTAAACACGAAAAGCCTTCAGTAAATCCAGAAAGTGTGAGTTTAGAACATCCGCATCTGAAATAAACAGTCTGAAGGATCTAATTGCGTCTGTGGTGATGGTGCTGCAGGAGATGGCAGTGCCATGCTGTCGTCCTGGCACTGTCTGTCCACTGCCACGCGGCCATCTGGAGCTGACATCTGTCTGTCTATTGATCAGGAGGCTTTAGCTCTGGATCAAACGCACTGCGACAGGAAGTCGCTCTTTTCCCCACAGCAAAGGTGACGGCAGCACGAGGGTAATAGAGCAGAACAAATTTACACACCCACCCTGGCACCCAGAACAGTACTGCTGGAAACACTGGGCCACTGTGCGCCCAGTTCTGCTGCTGTGAGGGTCTGTTCAAAGCAAGGCAGTGGTCCCAGGAGATGAAAACAGTTCTCACTGATGTCTATGGCATCATTAAAACTTCTGGATATGCGTAGAAAGGTTTCACTTCGCAGATCTTTGGAAGCTGAAACAAAATGGCAAAAATGTTTGCCAAAAAACAAACACTAGATATATGCCGAGAATATTTACAGGGATAAATCTAGCAGATGGGTTTTCAGAAGCAAGGAAAGTCTCCTGTTCAGAAAACGCTGAATACAGGAAGAATTTAATGAGTGCAAAACATCTGCTTAACCATCGTGCTAGACCCGTCAAACACCTCTAGCTCGTTCCTACAGATTCAGAGGATTAAATCACAGCAAGGAATGTGTTGTCTGCATGGAGCAGCACGGTGGCGTTGTGGTTAGAGCTGTGGTTAGAGCAGTAAGGTTGCTGGTTCGACTTTCCGAGCTTTTCTGTTCTCTTTGCAATTTTCCTTACATGGTCAAAAACATGGCGGTAAGGTATGGGATACTTTTCGGTCACAATTTCTGCATCTACAATCATGTTTTGCGAACGTTTTATAAAAACAACAAAATATATTTTTAAAGGGCGAAAATCCATCATAGGAAAACACTTTAAACGAGACTCAATGAACAGTAGTCAGCGTAAATGTTGATGTTGAGAACACCCCTAAGTGACCTGAACAAACTCCAACACTCTGCTGCAACACAGAGGCCAAGACCATCCAGTGCTTGGTTCTTCTCCGCCGTCGCCATGGTCGGCCAAAGAAGCAGAGTTCACATTCTCAACATCACATCCAAAGATTGGCTTTAAAAAACAGACGGATGAGTGCTTCCTGCATTACTGTAGTTTGAAGGGATGGAATCAGCATGTCAGTGCTCAAACTATACGCCGCACACTGCATCAAACTGCTCTGTATGGTTGTTGTTGTAGAAGGAAGCCTCTACTAAAGAAGATTTATTGCAGACATACAAACTAAGGACCAGGATTACTGGAACCATGTCCTGTGGTCTGATGAGACAGAGATAAAACCTTTTAGGTTCAGATGATGTCAAGCGTGTGTGGCGGCAACCAGTTTATTAGTACAACGACACCTGTGTCTTGCCGTCAAACATGGTGGTGGGAGTGTCATGATCTGGGGCTGCATGAGTGCTGTTGGTATTAGGGAACTAGAGTTCACTAGAGGGAAATGTTAATTCTAACACGTTCTTTGACAAACAGAGGCAGAGAATGATCCCCCTCCCTCCGGAAACTGGGCTGTAGAGCAGTGTTCCAGCAGGATAATGACCCCAAACATGCGTCTAAGATGACCAGAGGCTGAGGGTAAATGTGATGGACTGGCCAAGCATATCTCCAGACCTAAACCCTATAGAACACCTCTGGTGAATCCTGAAAAGGGAGGTGGGTGGTTGGAAAATGGAATTGGAAGATAATTCCAGTGGCAACCAAGAGCGTTAAAGCCGTGCTGGAAAATGATGGTGGCCACACAAAATTTTGACATTTCATATTTTCGCTTTTGTTGATAGGCATTCAGCTGTTATTGGCTGTATTTCTAGTTATTTTGAGGGGACCCTCCATACAGTGTTTTACAAACTTTCCACAAAACTACTTTTCATTATGTAAAAGTCATTTCTGCAGGATCGTCCTATGAAAAGATATAACTAAGTATATATTTAAAAAACGTGACTCATTAAATTTGTTTATTCAATTATTTTTAAAGGAGAAACAAAGTGACTGGTTAATTAATAATGAAATCTGTGCTGAAAATGGGAAAAAGGCAAAAATTAATTTGTTAAAAGCTCGACATGACGTTTTAATAGTTTATTTTGTATCCTTTACAAAATGTAAGCAATGGCAATACTTGAACAGACCTTAATATAAGATGTGTCCACGCAAGCCAGATTGTTCAAGCTCTGTTTCTAAGAGCTTGAAATAGAGACGCTGTGTAATGAGTGTGAGAAGATTTTGCGTGAGTGTGAAGAATCAGATGTTTCTCCAAAATTTCTTACGTTGTAAACATCTCATGTCACAAGATCACAAGGCTCTTCAATCTGGAGAAAGCAAGAGTCCGATTCACAAGGTGCTCTTCTCTCACAAGATGGAGAGAAAAAGAAAGATGGAGAGAAAGAGAGAGTCTCGGAGCCGAAGGAATAACCTGTTGAAAGTGCGAAAGAGGAGAAGAAAAATATGACCAGGGGATGTGATAAAAATTATCAGCGAGTGTGTTTCCTGTTTGGTTTTAATCTACATTTAATTAAATTCTTATCTGCTGTGTGCTTATGGCTGCATTTGAATGGCACGACTGCATTCATTATGAATGGTAAAATTGAACTTGGCGCATTGTGTGTCGCCCAATAAAGCAACAAGGCTCAGCGTGGAGCATGTAGGAAGAAATCAAGGCAATTAAGACGCGATTTAAATTACCTCTGTATCAAAATGAGGAGCACTGCACTCTCTATAATAGAATCCTGACAGGCAGGAAGCAAACATTTCCTGAGTTTAATATACTACACCTCAAGCCATGACCCTCCTCTGTCCTCAAAATCATATTGACTGTCCCCACAGAGAGCAATTTAGGGTCATTACATTGAGATGACAAATGAAATAAACTCGACCACAGTAAATTATTGTGTATCTAGTCCCAAACACCCCCCCCCCCCAGCAGAGAACTGCGGACTTGGATCTCTCTCAGTGCATTTGGTTGTGCTTGAGCATCCCAACTTGCTTGATCTAGACAGAGTCATCCTTGGAGCTTTGAATGCTTCATGTCTTTAGCGTTTGATGAGTGAATTTAAAAACAGATAAAACTTATAATCATTAACTATAAACTAGAAATCATTAAGTGGTTTCCTAGCTGGAGCTTTGGCTGAGGAAAGGACAGGGAAAAACAAGGCAGGGCAGAGCGGGACAGGGCAGCACAAAAAAAGGGCAAGATAGGATGGCGTAGGACAGAGAAGGGCAAGACAAGAATGCACAGGGCAGGGCAGAGCAAGACAGGACAGAATAGGACAGGGCAGAGCTGCACAGGGCAACACCAGAAAGGGCAAGGCAGGACGAGATAAAATAGTGCAGGACAGAGCAGGGCAAGGAAGACTAGGACAGGGCAAGGCAAGGGAGGACATGAAATGGCAGGTCAAAGCATGGTATGGCAGGTCAGGACAGGAACGAACAGGATAGGATGGGGCAAGACCAGGGACGGCGGAGTAGGACAGGGCAGAGTAGGACAGGATAGGGCATGGCAGGACAGGATAACTGAGGGCACAACTAACCACAACTAATTTTCTAGCGTATACACCAAAACAATTGGAGTTTTACTAAACAAGTTACAGGAGGCAGCAAGAATATTATTTAATGATCTGATTACCAAGCTGGGCTTAATCACCCTCATATCTGTCTATGGCCATGTCCACACAAATGCCCGTAAAAAATAAGCAGCATCCACATTAAAACAAAAAACTTGTAAGATGCTGGAAAAAAATGGCTGTCACTTTGTGCCATTTTTAAAATGAGTACTCAGCATTGAACATTATGTGTACTAATCATGTGTGCTAAGGCACCCAGATATGCGTCGCAATCCAGTGAAACTATACCAACAACTGACCGAGAAGCCCAATATATTAACCGTGAACTTTCAGAATGAGACACAAAATAAAAACACAAAACAAATAACTGCAACATTTCTTATTTAATACGTTAATCTTTAACTCTTTAAGCGAGAGAAACACAGAAAAATTCTAATAAATAAAAAAAGCTGTAGCTGAGAAATATTTGTATCCTGTAATTCAAAATTTATGCTGCAAATCAGGAAACTGAAATGTGACGGGAGGATTTTCACAGGAACAAGAAAGAAATGCATGTCGAAAAGTAGGAATTACAACTTTTTATTCAGCATGTAACAAACCTGACTCAATCTTCTGCAATGGCAAAAATGGACCAGTGCCGTGAAATGACAAGAAACGAATAGAAGATAAAGACACAACACATCAGAAAAATGTGTGATATGGTCAACATTAACTTTAATATACAGTACTGACATCCAGAACAGCACACTGATGCCTTTGATGAAGGGGGGATTAGTTTATCAGAGAGAGAGAGAGAATTGTAACACAGACATGTCAGTCAGACCTGCTAAAATCCTCACATTCAGTCTCCAAGCGGGGTGTGTCTATGTGTGAGAGAGGGATGAATGGCCAAGGTGTGTTGCAGAGGAATCGTAACAGATAATCACGTCTCTCTTCGGAGCAGTGGTAGAGCACTCAGATCTGCTCTTTTAAAATAATGTCGTGGGAGTAAAGTGTCTCCAGAAGCTGTCGTGCGCAGGTTATCTAGGGCTTTGGGTGTTTGCCGTTTAAATCTTTCTGGGACACGAGCAGGTGAGGAGAGCAAACACATCTGGAGTGGATGGGAACTGGAGTGGAAATGCTGTTGCAGAGGAAGGAGAGATTAGCTGTCGCACGGCCTACAGAGATGAAAGTCTCCCTCTGTGCCTTTTATTCCACCCACAGAAAGAAGAAAGAAACCAGTTTCTTTTAAAAACAAGCTATAAAAAGTGCAGCACAGCTCAATTTTATGATGTCTTACGCCTCACTTCCACCATCAAATCAATCACTTCACTGTCTGCCAAGAGGTGTTTTACAGCAGTGCTGAGGAGAAGCTACCAACACGTGACCAACACGTGAAAAAAACAAAAAAAAACATATGTGCTGTGATAAATGCATTCCAAACAATCTAGATTTTTGATGACACTAGATCATCTCTCCAGTGAATAGACGAAAAAACTGAAACACTTTCTAATCTAGTGTTGGAAGTTAAGGTAATCTTTTTCTGAACCGACAAAATTGACTCAAGGATTGGTAATGAGTGGACTTGCCAGACCGACATTTTCAACAAACCCGACCCGAATATCATTCAATTATTTTTTAATGACTCACTGATTTTGATCAAGCTGGTAGCTGAAAGTGAGTTTGAGGGTTACCGTTGCATTGTGAGCAATGCAGTGTTGGTGCCTGCAATACACCAGTGGGCACCTGGGGATCGTTTTAATAATTAAATATGATCGCGGGGGCTAAAGATAATTCATTGGTGGACTGATCTGACCTCTTGGCACATGTCGTCTAGAGAAAGGCGTCTACCTTGGCCTTAATCCTTGAGCCTTCATCTCGAAACAGTGACCTTGAGGAACTCTTATAGGGATAGGATTTCCAGATAGATATGTTGGTGCGGGGCTATTTACACTTTTGTAGAGCCATACTGGTAAAAGAGACCTGGAGCCAGGAAGAGATGCTAACGGCGCCTGGTTTTAGCACAAGCTGGAGTCTCATAATTGTTCCCTATGGAACTTTAACATCACTCGTGCTTAGAACTCGCTCTTATCAACACACTGTCATCATCCATTCTCAGTTTAAAAGAATGCTGCCATTTCAATACGACGAGGGTCACGCGCATGAAAATCTGCGGCTCCTTAATGACGGGAGATCGTAGATTGCTCTTTTGTTTATCTCTTAAATGAACACAGACACACGCGAGCACGGCGCTTGTGTTTGATATGATGTCAGAATGATTCATTTAGCTGCACATTCAATTGTCTCTGCAAATGGGTGCATGTGCCACAGTCAAATGTTTGTTATCAGTGCCGTGGCCCCCGTCCTGGCCCCGTTGAACAGTAGGTGTATGAACTCTCACGGCTGATGGCAGTGAGTGAAAATCAACCTAAGTTCTCATTATCATCATAAAGCTTCTCTTCAGTGACAGCCTGACATGGCAACCTTCATTTGCACACGCTAAAACAAAGCTGCAGGGACTGCTGTTTTTATTTAGCCGCTAATGTATGCATTACATGCAGAATATTCATTTTTAAGCATTAGCGCGTCTGAGATGTTGCCACAAGTCAATTTTTTATATTTTACGGTTTATTTTTATTTATTTATTTTTTGTAGTTTTCACATTTGATGAGCAGGTGACTCATCTAACGGAAAAATAAATTATGAATAAAAACCAGCATAAATGGAGTGCCAGGTCTATTCTCGAGAGTACTGTTTTCTATTATTGTAGGAAAGTATTTAACTCAATCATTTTAACTCAAAAACAACACAAAAATCACAATAACTATAGCATTTTGAAACAATATTTTGTATGCAAAAGGTAAGCACACTTTCCTGATGAATTTGTAAATCATGCAAACGTTTCTGTAACTGCATCAAACAAGGCCAGAGTTATTCTGTCGAACAGGGTTGAACAAAAATCAATCAAATTTCCAAAAAATTACGTGTTTAACACAAACAAAGCTTTAAGGTTTTTTTCCCCAGTGTTTGTGGATGAAACCAGCAAAATACAAGTTTAAAACCCAGAATCTCTGCAAGAGTAGAAGCCCAAAATCTGCTTTACTCTTCATCATTTTAACCATAGACTGCATGAAACTATCCGAATCTGATTTTGAGGCTTAAAGTGAGAGTGGCCAGACATTGTGTTCTTGGCAGTGAATCAAAATCTGAGATCATGTAAACCGTATTCATTCATTTTCCGGAGGGAAATCCATGCAAGCACGGGGAGAACATGCAAACTCCTTCCAGGAAGGCCACCGGCGAGCCTCAAACTAGCAAGCTTCTAACTGGAATGCCACAGTGCTACCCACTGCATCACCGTTAACCATATGTTAGGATTAAGTATAGCTTAAACTAATTAATAAAACAAAAGTTCAACCCTTGTGAAGGTCAAAATTACGATATGAATAAAAAAAACCCTGTTGGTAACAGATTTTAAACTCATACAATAAAATCCCATCAACGTTTCTTTGTAATGCACACTTTTTCAGAGGATACGTGCTGAAAAGTGTCATTTAAAACAAACAACAATTACACCGTGAGTTTCAGACTTGAGAGAGATTGCCTGTCTGATGCTCAGGACAAGGGAAACTCAACCCCAAACAAAGCTCCCCACCCTCCAATGCTAGAACATTGACTTAGGGGCTAAATTAAAATTGAGTGTCATTTTCACACAACCCATAGATAATTATGTAGGTTTTTGTTTTGTTATTTTTAGTTTTAAATGAACAATACAAAAATTAAGATCTATAATTTGCAGGATAATTCAAATTAGAATGTGAGTTTCATTTTACATTGGCGACACGGGCTTTAAACTCGCAGTGAAAAGAAGGGATAACCCTTGGAGGGACAAGATGAGTTCTAATGGCACAAAAGTGCTTGGAACAGTATATAGTTTTGTGAAAGGTTCGCCTTTTTTTTTTTTTTATTAAAACAAATTTTCACATTGTTTTCACCTGGTCTTTAATTTTTAAGACTTTTGCAGTAAAAAAATACAAATCTTATCAAATGATATCGGCATTGGCACAAAAAACACATTTAAAGATAATTTATTAGAGCAAATTGTAAAGTAGGAAAAATAAGGTTAATTTACTTTACCCCAGTCATACCTTGATTACATGTTACAACATATCTAAGTATTGTTTTATATTTGTTTAAGGCTGAATAAATGGGCAAATAATGATTAAAAAATATATATTTAACTTTGTTGTCTGATTGTAGTTTGGTCAGTGATTTCCTTGTTAAAACTCCCATTGCACCAACATTGAAATTAATTAATAAAAAACACAACTTGCATAATGTTTCTCCACAAAATGCTTATCTTAAATGTGAATAAATCCAAAGAAAACCCTTTCTCTTAATTCGACAGCCCAGCTTTTAGTAAATGCCTGAAAAATCGTATTTAATTCTCCACATGTGGGATGCCATGTCATGTCCATTGTAATGGATGCAGAGTCTGAAAGGGTTGATGCACTATGAACACACCTTTTTATTTAACCTTTAACACAATCCTGGATTCATAGATTCTCTTATTGAGTCCGTTTAGTAGAGTGCTGTAGAGTTGGCACTTTAGAATGAGGTGCATATGGAATCTGCTTCCTTTTGAGATCCGCCTCTAGAGGCGAGTCTAGGAATTACATTTTGAGTTCAGTGTTGGCTTCCAGAGAAGGAGGGAGGGGCTGCTGCTTGGGTTTAACAATATGGGATAATTGCAAAATTTTAAACTGAAAACATTGAGCAAATAGAAGCAAAAAAAACATATCTCTGTTTAAATTTCAGTCTTCATAGAATTCTGCTCAGAAAACATGTGCCTGAAGTATGTATGTTTGCAGGCAAACGCTGAAGCGGTTGTTGCTGGGTGAGCTAACAGGGGATAGGAAGAATCTCTCCAGTTTGCAGCAGTTTTGATTCGGTTATGACTACAATTATTGATCTGTTCCGCTGAAAATACTCTAGCACATCAGTTCCAAATCCGAGAGCGTAGTTTGAGTGAGGATGCCCCACTCCCACGTCTTATTAACAGCTCTTTGACAGGCCACAGCACTAATGCGGCCTTAATCTGCTCCAAATCACTCTAAATGTCAAGCTTGTGCAGGAGATTCAGCCTCAAAGCTCAAAGGCTCTTAGTGGGCAGTACTCGCCCAAAAGCCACCGGACAACCCAAACTGAGGGAAAACTCATGTGCATTTCAACTTTTGTTACAATAGAGAAGTCAACAGACACTTTTGAGTGTGAGTGTGTGTGTGTGTGTGCGAGAGAGAGAGAGAGAGAGAGAGAGAGAGAGAGAAAGAGAGAGACAGAGTTTATTAATAACCAAGTTGTGGAATGTTATCAGTTCGCTCACAATCCCACCAATAGTTTGCCCTGATGGTAGCTGGGTTCCTCATTAGCTCAACATATTTAATCCAGAAGTTTCTTATCAAATGTCACACCTGCATCTCCAAATGGCATTTCCACATTCAGTGGCATGTATTTGGGAGATGACGCTCCAAGGTGCTTTCCGGAGATTAAGCGGCAGAGAGAGTGCAGGCTTATTTTATCATTTAGCAGGTCTGGAATGAATCCAAGGAGTTTTTGTCTTGTTGTTGTAATTAGAAAGCCTTTTAAGTGATAACGGCAGCACAGGAATATGAATATGAAGCGATCGAGGCTGTTCTTTTCTGTTTCTCCACCTCACCATTCACATACTTTCATATTTTCTTTTTTCTCCTTTCAATTGTCGAATGCTGGGTGTTTGCTGAATGCTGTGGCAGGGATTAAATGTGGCTTCTGAAGTTTAATGAAAGACTTGAAAGTAGACAAACGGCCCATTAAGGAACTCATTTCGGGGGTGTTTTTCCACTCGACAACATTTTTGTCTAATAAAAGAAAGTGATCAGAGCTCAGTCTAATGCAGTGAACCAGCTAGCTCTACAAGATGCGATTGATAATATTAGCATATTAGCAATATTATATTAGCAAATTAGCAACCGCATCTTGTAGAGCTAGCTGGTTTAGGCTTAGTAACCTTTTTCTTGTTTGTTTTACTTTTTTTAAGTTATTTGCTCTCAGTACAATGTTGTGACACCAGGAGCTATATTCTGCCTTTGACCCTCTCGACTAGCGCTGCAGCTATTTTCAGAGACTCGAATATTATATTTATGCAAAACAGCTTCTTTAAAATAAACTCTTATAATCAACCTCATCAACACACCCAGTTTAACCATTCCTCTTGTGGTCATGCTTATGACACAGCCATTTCAGTGCAAATCTTTGCAGGCAGTCAGAACTAATTACAACGTCTTCTTCTTCACTTATCCAGGGTTGAGTCGTAGAAAGAAAACTCATTTCGGCAACCTGTATCCAGGATCTCATTCTTTCAGTCATGACCCTAAGCTCATGGCCATTGGTAAGGGTAGGAACGTAGATTGACCGGTAAATCTAGAGCTTTGCCTTGCAGATCAGCTTCTTCTTCACCAAGACGGATCGGTACATTGACCGCATTACAGCAGAGGCTGCACCAATCCGTTTGTCAATCTCTTGCTCCATAGTCCCCTTACTCATGAACAAGATACTCCTCTTCTTGGTCACTTCACCAACTCGAAGGGAGCATTCCACTTTTTTTCGACTAAGAACCATGGCCTCAGATTTGAAGGTAGATTCTCAACCGTTTTCCACTGCCCCAGTTCATACTGGAGGTCCTGGTCTGAGGCCAGCATTCACCACATCTTCTACAAAAAGCAGAAATGAAAGCATTTGGTCCTCAAACTGGACACCAGCACCTTACTACACCTGGAAATCTTTTGTCCATAAAAATGATAAGCAAGACCGTTGACAAAGGGCAGCCCTGCCGGAGGCCAGCATGCACTGGGAAAAAGGTTTGACTTATTGCCAGACAAAGAGCGGTTCAAAACCCTTGACTAACAAAAGGTCAAGGTCCTTGACGTCACCCAGTTAGGTGAAATCAGGGCCCCATCCTGCAGCCAAGCCTGGGGTCCGGGTTGTATATGACTGCCTGGTGGCTGGGCCGTACTTCAAGGAAGGGTGGCAGTCAAAGACCCCAGCCCCAGCAAGAAATATGGTTTTAAGTACAATGCTAGCGTAAAATATTTAAAACAAAAAATAAAAAAATACTGGACATTTGTGGAGTGGCTAGTATTATATGGAGAAATGCTCAGAAAACAATACAACTTTAAATGCATGACAATGAATCCTGAATTGAAACAAAAGTCCAATTAACCCCAAAGTTTCGTGTGACAACACATCTCGGAAAAAAAACCCCCAAAAAAACGAAAAGAGTTTTGCATTTTTGCAAGGATAACGACCAATAAAAGCCAAACAGACTGATCAGAATGAAGGCTCTCTTAACAAGTTAGTTAAACTAGCTGCTTTAGCCTCTGCATCACCCGGCCTCACCTTTGTTATAAGTCCGATATAAAACAAAAGATTCTCTTAAAAATCTTTCTTAAAAACTTTCTTATTTGTTCCTATGGTAAAGCAAATACAGCAATGATTTTTCATTCTGGTCTGTGTGATAGCTCTGCATGGAGGATTGGTTAGATGGCGGATTAAAAAAAAAATCTTAAAAAAAGAAAGAAAAAGCTAAATAAATTATTTTTTTTACACACCCACACAGACACACAAACTACACTCTGCCTTTCACCACAACTGCAATGTGTTTTCTTACCACAGTTACATTTACAGTGCACACAACACTATCTAATTTCTCAAGGTCTCCCCTGATTTTTTTTTTAATGAGAGAGCAAGATAGAAAGAGAGTGAAAGAGAGAGAGAGAGAAAGATCAAGTAGGCCAATGGGCTCACTCAGTCCCTGGTGTGCATCCAGTAAAGCTGCTCACCATCAGTACAGAGATAAGTGCAAAACTGAGAGCTATTGATCCAGTAATAGCAGCTGATACTCTAACGCTCGACACTTTCACCCCGCAGACATCGTGTCAGAGGCTCTTAACAGCAGACGACTATCTGCCCTTGCCTGTCAGAGCCGTAATACGCTTCTCAAAGCATGCACTAAATCAGCCACATCAGCTCACCTCACACATTCCTTATTTTCAATCCGTGAGAGAGAGGAATGTGTGCAACAGATAAAAGCGTATGAGATGACTCTATCTTGAGTCTATAATGATTCAAATTTAAACAAATAAAGGAGAATCAGAAAGATGTTTATTGCCAAGTGTGCATATGCCACACACAAGGAATTTGTTGTGGTACAAGGGATGCTCTCTGGTTTAGGTGTATTAAATGACAGACAATAGACGTTGGAGAGAATCTGACCGCTGCTGCTGTCCAAGGGAGAACAGAGACAATGGGCATACAATGGGAAAGGAAGTGCCCCCTCCGCTCTGCCCTTGAAATACTTCACTTTAACACTGAATATACACACTGTAGGTGCACATTACAGTGAATGATAAGAAGATTAATAGTTTCACAAATGACGATGTAGCTCCAGTAGGTTAAATAGGTTTATCTTTTGATGCTATTTCATCACATACATATCATCAATAGATGATTCAACAAGTCTACACCTGATCAGAAAATCAGATGTCGCTCAATAGGTGAAAAGAGTAGGTGAAATAGGCACCTACCAAACCATGTGAATGGTGAAATGGAGAGGAGCTCAGTAGCTGAAGAGCAATGGAGTGCTGGCATCTACTAGTGCAAACCGAACAAAGTCCGAGAGCTTGGTTTATGCAAGCGATAATAAATGGTCGGCCATAGTTTTGGCTGTAAAACGGTGGAGACAAAAAAACACTAGGTGTAAAAATATTTTTAGAATCCCCAAAGTTGGCTGCTTCCAGCTCGCACTTAAACCAAGCCCAGAGTTACTGTGGTTGGAAAAAAATGGGTGATTGATATTATATGTGAACAAACTAAACCTGAACAGTTAAACACCTGCCAGCCAATCAGAATCCAGCATTCAGACAGATCATGTCATGACCAGAATACTGGGGGAAAATGGTTGTTTTAATTACTACTTTGTTTTTACTACTTAACAGTTTGCTCAAATAAATTACCTTTAAAACAGTTTTTTGTAGCATTACTTAAATAATTTTTAGAGCAACCCCAGTTTCTTTTTTCCCCATGACTTCCTTTTCTCTGCATTAAACAATAATAACCACAAAACACCTGAAATTGTACAGAAATACAATTACGATTATTACATTTTGTTATTTGTTATCAAAAATGTTGGGACAAAATCATCCCATAATTCCCAATAAAATGCAAAGAGAAGGTAAAACCCATGTGTAAATGGTATAAAAAACAAACTTCTCCTAAACCTTATACACTTTGTCACAAACAAACAAAAAACAAGCCATATCACAGATATTGCACGTCCAAGGGTTATCCCTTCTTTTCACCACTAGCTGGCATGGTTTCGGGGTCTGTGAAAAGAAGCTGAAAGACTATCCCACATTCTAATAAGAATTATCTTGAAAATTTTTATGTCATAACTCTTGTAATGTTCGCTTAAAACGTCTAGGTTACTTGCGTAACCCCACGTTCCCTGAATAGGGAACGGAGACGTTTAGTCGATGACCGACTGAATGGGAGCTGATCTCCATGGGAGATTGGACCGAATTGTTTAACGGGCAAATTGATTTGCAGGCGTGAGTGATTGATTAGCAATCAGCCGGGTATAAGACCGGGCGTAACGCACGCTTCAGTATGGGATTTTCCTGAGGAGTCGACCTACTTACCTCCGGCGCCTCAGTCTCCCGACTTCAAGGCATGGCAGAAAGGAAACGTCTCCGTTCCCTATTCAGGGAACGTGGGGTTACGCAAGTAACCTAGACGTTCCCTTTCAGTCGGTACCGGAGACGTTTAGTCGATGACCGACTGAATGGGAGCCTCTACAAAGCGCCATGCCCGAAGTCCATCCAAACAGGCCAGCACTAAACTTGGAGAAGGTTAGTGAATTAAGCTGTAATACCTGAATGGGAACTCCTTCTGCCCCTGCCCGGAATTTTCATTGACGGGGAAGTCGTCCAACACTGAGAGCGTAAGCTGTACTCGGTTGTTGCGAAGACGACCAGAAGGAGGGCACCCCTCATCGTGGAGAGGGGTGCGCGGAGATCGCGTCGAGACCCGCAGGGCTACCAGCGAAGACGTTCTGCAGACAAGAGAGTGGCAGAGGCGTAAGTCATCGTTACTCACCGAGGCAGGGGGGTAACGGGACGGGTTCCTACTAGCCGCCTGGAGGGGGAGCTGTAGAAAAAACACACAGAAAGGGAGCACCAAAAAAGGGAGACTCCCAGATCCGGACCCTAGTTCTGCTGGGGCCAGGCCGAGGCGAGCTCCAGAGCAGAACCTAGCAGAGCTGACTGCTCCGCACAGTCAGATGCCGAAGGGGGGAGGAAGAAGAGCCACCCCAAAGGGGGGGGGGCACAAGATGTGTACTGCTCATTTAAGAGAGTACTGCAAGCTACTACACCTGCTCCGTCCCCTGAGGGAACCTGCCACCACTCAGGACCGCAGAGGGGACAGAGCCAACATCAAGGTTATAGAACCTGATGAAAGTATCCGGTGTAGACCAACCCGCAGCTCGACAAATGTCGGCGAGTGAAGCCCCTCTGGCCAACGCCCACGAGGCAGCAATGCCGCGAGTGGAGTGGGCCCTCAGATGGAGAGGGCAGGGAACCTCCCACGCCTCATAAGCAAGGCTAATGGCTTCCACGATCCAATGTGCCAGCCGTTGCTTGGAGACAGCGGAACCCTTACGCTGGCCTCCGAAACAAATGAAGAGCTGCTTGGAGCTACGAAGCTCCCGGGTTCTGTCCAGGTAGATCCGAAGAGCTCGCACAGGACATAGAGAACCCAGGGTTGGATCTGCCTCCTCCCGGGGCAGAGCTTGCAGGGTCACCACCTGGTCCCGGAAGGGGACGGATGGGACCTTGGGGATGAATCCGGGCCTGGGCCTGATGGTAATCAAGGAATCGCCAGGGCCGAATTCCAGGCAGGATTCGTCGGCGGACAGTGCCTGGAGATCTCCCACCCTCTTAATTGAGGCCAACGCAAGCAGGAGGGCGGTCTTCAGAGAGAGGACTCGCAACTCCGCTGAGTGCAAGGGCTCAAAAGGAGACTTCTGTAGCCCAGTAAGGGCGAAGGAGAGGTCCCAAGAGGGGATAGAGGGTGGTCTAGAAGGCCTGAGGCGTCTAGCCCCCTTGAGAAATCTCACCGTCAGTTCGTGGCTGCCCACTGATTTCCCTTCGACCTGAAGGTGGAAGGCGGAAATAGCGGCGGCGTAGACCTTGAGAGACGATGGGGACAGCCCCCCATCGAATCTCTCCTGGAGGAAGGTCAACACGACTCTGATGGGGCATGTCCCGGGATCTTCCTGACGGGAAGAGCACCATTCGACGAACCGACCCCACTTGCCAGCGTAGCCCGCTCGGGTAGAGGGGGCTAACGCATGGTTCAAAGTGTTCACCACGGAGGGTGGTAGAGGCTCGGGGGCCACCGCGGACAGATATGCCATACGTGTAGGGCCCAGAGGTCTGGCCGCGGGTGCCTGTATCCCCCCCCTTGAATCAGGAGGTCCGGACTCAAGGGGATCGGCCAGGGAGGGGCTGTCACGGGCGCTGAGAGGTCCGGAAACCAGGCTCTGTTCGGCCACAAGGGGGCGATCAAGAGCAGCTCGCGCTCGTCCTCCCTGACCCTGCACAGAAGCTGTGCTAGAAGGCTCACTGGGGGAAACGCATACAAGCGTTTGTTCCTGGGCCAGCAGTGGGCCAGCGCATCTGTCCCGAGAGGAGCCAGGGACAGGGGGTAAAAGAGCCGGCAATGGGTATTCTCGCGGGAGGCAAACAGGTCTACCTGGGCCTCGCCGAAGATGTCCCAAATCTGCTGAATAGCCCGAGGATGGAGTCGCCATTCTCCTGCCGTGGGATGGAATCTGGACAGCGAATCCGCGATCCTGTTGCATTCCCCGGGGATGTGTACGGCTCTGAGCGACCGAAGTCTGCTCTGACTCCAGAGGAGCAGCTCTTGGGCGAGGTAGTGCAGGAAGCGGGAGCGCACACCGCCCTGGTGGTGGATGTACGCTACGACCGCGGTGCTGTCTGACCTGACCAGCACGTGCCGATCCCGAAGGAATGGGCAGAAGCGCCTGAGCGCTAGGATCACTGCAGCTAGCTCGAGGCGGTTGATGTGCCAGCGAGACAGCCGTCCGTTCCAGGAACCGGACTCTCGGTGGGAACCGCACACGGCGCCCCAACCGGTCTTGGAGGCGTCGGTGGTGACCACTACGCGACTGGTGATGCACACTAGGGGCACTCCAGCGCGCAGGAATCGTACCGACTTCCAGACCTTCAGGTGAGGGAGCGCGCCTGTCACGGACAGACGAAAAGCTCCCTGACGCCATGCCCAAGTTGGAACTCGCGAGAGAAGCCATAGCTGAAGTGGTCGCATATGCAGGAGCCGAGTGGAATCACTGAGGCTGCGGCTGCCATATGCCCCAGGAGCCTCTGAAGTAACTTCAGTCTGACCACTTGTCGAGAGGACACCGCGAATAAGGCGGCCAGCAAGGCCCGGGCGCGATCTCCCGACAGGTGCGCCCGCATGCTCTCGGAGTTCAGCTCCATCCCGAGAAAAGAGATGACTCTCACGGGGGTGAGGTGGCTCTTCTCCCAGTTGACCTTCAGACCCAAACGGTTTAAGTGCGAAAGCACCTTGCCCTGGTGTCGGATCAACTGGTCTCTGGACGAGGCTATGAGAAGCCAGTCGTCGAGGTAATCCAGGATCCGAATGCCTGCCCGGCGGAGCGGGGCTAGCGCGGCCCTGACAACCTTCGTAAAGGTGCGAGGGGATAGGGCAAGACCGAAGGGTAGGACCTTGTACTGGTATGCATGGCCCTGGAAACAGAACCTTAGAAAGGGTCTGTGCCTTGGAACCACTTCTACCTGGAAGTACGCGTCCTTCAGGTCGATTGTTGAGAACCAATCTCCAGGACGGATGCATGGTAGAATGCAGCGGACCGTCAGCATCTTGAACCGGTACTTGGCCAGGTGCCGGTTTAGACGCCTCAAATCCCCAGACCAGACCGTTGGGCATGCGAGACCGCTATTCTCGGGTAGGAAGTGAGTTCTATCTTTGACACAATAGGTGCCGCCGTCCCGGAGGACGGCAGCGAGGAGTGTGTGGTGGACTCCCCCCCTCCAAGGGGAGTTGGGTCGGTGACTTGACCCGAAGAGCAGCCCACATGTTCCCGAGTCGCCAACCTCAGGGGCGCTTCTTACTAGAAGCCCTCGTCTGCCTTCTAGAACCCTCCGAGGTTGACTGCGTCTTCCGCCTTGTAGAGGTCTTCCTCGGACCAGAGGTCGAAGGCGCAGACCGTGGCGGAGGGCGCTCTCTTTGGCGGCGAACAGGCGGAGAGGGGTCCGGCGCAGAAGCAGCGGAACGCTGCCGCTTCCGACGCGGGACCATGAGCTCACCCAGACCCTCCGCCTGTTTCCTGATCGTGGAGACCTTTGACGCAAAATCGTCCACGGCGACGCCAAAGAGGCCATCTGGGGATACAGGGGCATCCAGAAACCTGTTACGGTCTTCGGGAAGCATAGTCGCCTGCTCCAACCACAGATGGCGTTCCTGGACCACGAGAGTGGACATCGTGCGACCAATATTCAGCGCAGCTGATTTAGTAGCAAGAAGCGCTAAATCAGTGGCCGAGCGCAAGTCTCTGAGAGACTGCTGGTCACCACCCCCTTGGTGCATGTCACGGAGGACCTTGGCCTGAAAGACCTGTAAGGTCGCCATAGTATGCAGCGATGCAGCAGCTTGACCAGCGGCTGAGTAAGCCTTCGTCATCAGGGCTGACGAAAACTTACCAGCTTTGGAGGGAACAGTCGGACGAGACCACCAAGCGGCAGCACTGCCGGGGCACAAGTGCACCGCGACAGCCTGCTCTACCCGGGGAATCGCAGAAGACCCCCTAGCTGCTGCATCATCCAAGGTGGTGAAGGGGGAGGAGCTGGAAGCCCTGGCAGACAGGGGAGCCCGCCAGAATTTAGTGAGCTCCTCGTGCACCTCGGGGAAGAAAGGAACTTCAGGAGCGCGGGGGGCGGAGCCCCGGCGCTTACCTAAGAACCAGTCATCCAGCCGCGACGGCCCCGAGCTGGAAGGTGCTTGCACCTCCAGCCCAATAGCGGTCGCTGCCTTGGAGAGCACCGCGAAAGCATCGGGCTCCGGCTCTGCCGCGACCCCGGAGGGTGGCAGCGGTGAGCTGAAGGACTCCGAAGAACGCGCCCCTTCCGATGCTGCGAGGGAAAGCAGATCGTCAGCAGGATCACACGAGGGCCCGGGCAACGCCGAAGCGCTATCCGAGTCTCCCGCGGACCAGACGGGGAGCGCACTCGGGCTTTGGGGACGGTGCGAGGGATCGCCTGACACCAATCGACCCAAAGCCGCAGAAGAGGTGCTTTGGGGCGGGCCCCTCGGAGTCGAAAGATCACCGGGAGCCGAAGCTCCGGTGTCCTCCTCCTCGAAGAAGGACCACCTATACCTCAGAGTGCGCGCCGGGAGAGCGTTGCAATGCACGCACTCTCGCCTCACAAGAGCAGCACAGGCGTGTTGGAAGCCCAAACACTCCACGCATTTCTCGTGACCGTCCTTCGACGAGATGAACCCAACACAACCAGGATTACAGCATGTTGTGCTCATCGTGTCGTGAAAAATGGACAGGATGTGAACAAATGGCTAACAACAACACTGGACAGGCTAATGCCGGAAAAGACAGAGGCGCAGCGACAGCGGCGTGCTATACTGGGGCTAGCAGAGGACCACGCTGTATTTGCTAGGTAAGCAACCTCAATCTCAACTGGCGGTTTAGCGTCAAAGTTTAGAGAGGAGAGTCACACTCAGTCCGCTCCGAAGGAAAATCGCATACTGAAGCGTGCGTTACGCCCGGTCTTATACCCAGCTGATTGCTAATCAATCACTCACGCCTGCAAATCAATTTGCCCGTTAAACAATTCGGTCCAATCTCCCATGGAGATCAGCTCCCATTCAGTCGGTCATCGACTAAACGTCTCCGGTACCGACTGAAAGGGAACAAAAGCCTTCATGGATGTCACAGAGTGACACAAGAGTGGGCAGTCAATGCCCCCAAACAGCTTTACCGCCCAAAACATCACCCTCTCTTTCAGATGCTGTCACACAATTTTGAACGAAATAATAACAACTTGGTTAAGCAACATACTGGAAACTAGTGAATTTGAAGCAGGCTGAATTTATGACGGTGAGTTTAGTAAAAATAAATAAATATTCTCAACTAAGTACTGTTTTTTCAAGTGTTAAAGAAGACGTTTAACCTGTAGAAGTCTCTGCACGCACCGGTGCATGTGCCAATCACACCAGCTATTTTTAATTAAGTAGCAATAATGCAACCCAGAAAATGTTTGAGTTTGAATCTAAATATAATGTGAAATTTTCAAAAAGAATATTAGTTTTGTTATTTTTGGTTTTTAACTAACATTACAAGACTTAGTAAAATGTGAGAAAACTTGTGATTGGCTTTCAGTTTAATCTAAATTGGTGTGTGTCTTTCAATGTTCTGGCACAGAAATGTAATGCAATGTAAATTGTATTTTTGTACAGTTTCAGAATTATTGTGGAATTATTGTGAAACATAATGAAAAACTTAAGAAAAAAAGAAGCTGTGCTTGTACAAAATAAATTATATCAAGCAAGAGTCATTGCCACAAAAATGATTTAAAGGTTCTATTAGAGCAAATTAAACCTAGTTTTATGAATCCTGTTCATTTTAAGGATTTGTATCAATGACTGTAGTTGAGCCAGAATATTCACTTTTTGAAAAGCATGTAAAAGAATGTTTTGTTTTTGGCCTGAAGTACCGCCTGGATTGCTTCTCAAATCACAAAGTTCATACTGAAAATCCCCGATCAGTCATTTTGCACTTAAAATCTGTTTAGCTGGTAAGTTAAAGTGAGAAATTAAACAAGGTAATGTGCCTGAAATGCTTCAGAATGACGAAGACAGCTGAAAGCAGAGCATTTAAAGAGAAACTGTTGCTACAGCTTGGGCTAGTTTGGCTTACATTTAAATATTCTCTAAAATATAATGACAAAATCCATAGTGCATTAGCTGCATGAAGGTGGATCATCAAACTGAACAGATGATGAATTGTTTCAGAAATAATAGCTGTCACTTATTATTGCCAGCAGTTGGAATACATTACGCTGTGATGCTGTTAGAAAGGCATTCAATATGATTAACTTTCATAATTCAGAAAATACATCATTCAAAATTCTCAGACTCTACTCATAAACATTAGTCAGTAAAATTGCCTCAAGAATGTTTGAAGGACTTTCTAAAACCTTCTCCTTGGGTTATGAAAGGAATGCAGCTAATGCTAAATTTTGTTTACCATCACCCCCATAATAATGAGCTGAAGTAATCTACACGAGCTAGTGTGCTGACGTACATTGTGTCCACTGAAAGATCCATTCGATTTCAAAGCAATGTGTGTGCGTGTGCAAGCATGAGTTATGTGTGTAATATCACTCTGTGATGTGTCTCAGAGGTGCAGTATTCTTTGTTTAATATTATGCATCCGTGTCTCCTTGAGCTTTAAGATTCACACTCTGAAAACATCTCTCTATTGCAGCCAAATCGGTGAAATGACAAGAAGGAAACAAAGGAACAGGGAAAGATGTTGAAATGACTATGCCTTAAGTGATTGTTGTTATCAAAGAATTGGAAAAATACATTATGTTGGATAGAAAGCAGTTAAAGGTTGTGGATAATGAAATAATCATTGTTTGCTTGGGAGAACATCACAGAATGAAATAAACAACCTATTCACAGATAAAAAAAAAACACACCAAGTCCATCCACAAGCATGTACAGTGATGCATTTTTTTGTTGTTTCTCACCAAAAACAATTGCAAATGATAGTTCAAATGGGCTTTTCTAGTAAATGAAATTAAGTATCCATCTGGCTGACTCTACAAAAGAGTCCTGTACACAAAGTTATAAATCATAACTTGATTTTTAGTGAAGCTTCAAAGCTTTCTGCTCTAATGAAATGGTTACATTTAAATTCAGAATGAATATGACAGACACTTTTATCCAGACACCCAATGAATGTTTCATCAGAAATAGAAAAATAATCACAAGAAACTAATTTGAAGTTTCAAACACTGCATGAAATTTCTGAAGAGGGGAGAGTACAGAAACAGGGAAAGCAGAGAACATTGCAAAACAAAATGATGGATGTATTGAAGGAAATATGTATAATATGGAGAGAAAATAAGCTGTGTGGGTGGATATATGACCAATGAAATTTCAATTAGAAGATTAATGCAGATGTTGGAACAGATGTTGGGGTAAAAATATCTTTGTATTGAAAAAATAGTTTCCGAAGACATACGTTCACTGGAACTAACTAGAGCTCAGCGTCTGAAAAATATCCCCCTCAACTAAACTTTACAGTTGGCCCATGTAGTCATGCTACTCTCCTGTCAACCACTCTTACTCTAGCTAAGATCACCCTCAACCCCCAGCGAGCAAACTCTAACAACTCAACTTAGCCTTGAAACAACCCAGATTTTTCCAGCAACTGTCCAGAGGCTGAGCTTATCACTTTGCAAAAACTTTGTAATCTCCGAAAGCACCTCAGCAACCAAACTATAACCATTCAGATCACACAGCAACCACACAGAGAACTCTAGCAATCTTCTAGTACCTGAGCTTATCACCCAGCCACAACCAAAATGTAACCACTCTAACCACCCAGAGTTCAAGAAACCACCAAAATTAATGAGAAGATCAGTAAGTAAGTAGGCTTTTATTGTCATTTCAACTATATACAGTGCAGTACACAGTGAAACGAAGGACCAAGGTGCTATATCAAACAACATAATAAACATTACAACACAGAATTATCATTAAATTACCATTAAACTAAGCTATCAAAGTGCACTTGTGCAACATTTAGTGCAAAAGAGAAAAAGACAGGACAAGAACAAGGAACAAAAAAAAAAACAACAACAGTAGCGCCGACCAGTACACTACAGAAGTTGTGCAAAGTAATGGATTGTCCATATGCAAATCAGAATAAATAAATAAGTGTTAAATAGTCAGCCTTCATTGAGGTAGAAATGTTCAGAGATGTGTGCAAAAAACAGCAGTTCTAAGGAGAGGGTTAATTGTGTTGTCCTTGTTTATTTGTGTTGATTATATGTTTGTCATACAATGTTGAGAAGCCGGATGGCTTGAGGAAAGAAACTGGATGTGCAGGCTGTAATGCTTCTGTTTTCGAGCCCGCAGATCTCCCTGCAACCCCACAGAGTACCATGGAAACCAAACTGCAACAGCTCAAAAAACTCTAGCAAACACCTAATAGCACACAAGAGCACCCTAGCAACCTAATCATTAAATCCGAGAATTAAATAAGAATGTAATACAGGTCACATCAAAATAAAGTGTGAAATGCATAAATGCTATGAGAAGAGCTTGTGTTTTCCACTCTAAGAAAGTTTATAAAGTCATCAGTTTCTCTTCCTGTCAGACTGATTCAACACCCCGCAGCAAAACACATCATGCAAAATTTAAATGTATGGCTTACGGTTTATATTTATGATGAGAAATCTTTCTCTTTCAAACATTGCAGCTGGTTTGACAAACACTTCAACTGTGAATAGTACATACGTGGATATGTCAGGACAGTGTTTGTGCTCAGGAGGACAGGGTGGTGATGGGACATTGCCACTGCGGCCCTGAATATCGATTTGCTCAAACAGAAGTGCCAGAGTTCATTAGATAAAGTGTGCAAGTATGTGTGTTTGTGAGATGACACTGGACAGGCTCAGAAAGACAAAATCAAAGTCAGGAGTAATGGAGTGTGAACAGGGAGAGAGCGGAGGAGAACAGGGCTTGACCAGAGCTGATGAAGAAATCAACAGAGGCTATGATGTGTGTGCTGCAGGTTGGAGGAATGAAAGTGGAACACTCAAGTGTGTGTTGATGAACCATAGCGAAGATCAACAAGAGACCTCAGGAATACAATATTAAAGGATAGAGTGAGTGTCTGAGGACAAGGTGCCCTTACAGAAGGCTATCATTGTCATTCCATTACAAACCATCTATAAAAAGCTCATTTTCTTCATAGAACATGGTCTAGAAAATAAGATGTGGTAGCAGACAGAATATATGTATAAACTTAACGTCTATAAACACCCCCAGTCATATGTCAGTGGTATAACAAGAGGATGTTATTGAGAAAAATAGCAACTTGGACACAAAGTGCCAGACCATGAAAAGTCAATCTCAACAGGCCTCCAAACTTGGTGGATACCAGGGGAATAGCATTAGTGTGAGAGGGCTTTTGGTAGAGAGGGCTTATGGTGTGGGGTTGTTTTTTTCTGGAGCTGGATGTGGCCTCTTTCTACAGGTAAAATGACTATTTGGAATAGTTTTAGGATGGGCCCGCTCTATTCCAATTACTCAGCACATCAGTCATATTTGCAAATGCAATAACTTCTTCGGAAACAGTCAGAAGCTATATTAAATCACTTCACCTGGCTTTTTTTTTTTTTAATAAATTTAGCTCCATAGATACTCACTTCTAACATTCTTTGCACATTTCTTCTGTTTTCAGGAAAAATAGAGAGTTTTGAGGAAAAGGAAAAAGGAGAGTTGGCAGCAAGTTGTTCTGGACTGACACTGATTCCGATTTGACCAATGCAAACACTGTGGAAAACTGTTTCCGGAAAGACATCAAGGAATAACTACCTTTGTTTTTGTTAGTATGCACATCAAGAAAGGCCACACCCCTTTCAGCTCCACCTCTGGGGGCTGAACCAACCAAAATAGATAATGGGCAGAAGGGCGGCTGACACATCAAATGCAGTGCCCGCCCTGGAAGTCCCCCTCACTGGTGTGAGGGGTATGTTGAGTCAAAAATGGGGTCCATTGTGCAGTGTGGGAGTCCAAACATCACCAGGACTTCGCTCTCTTCCATCACTAAAGAGAAGAGCACAAAATATCAATATCTTAAATGGGCCAACAGCCGAAACAATGTCGCTGGACCGGGTGAGGCGTTGTCATGTCAACGGGAGGCAGGGTGTAAAAACGAATGCTACACAAGGTCAAAAAACAGAAGAAAATGAGGTCTACTGTCAAATAAACACAGATTCTGGTCAATCAGGGCTAAGAGGGAGTTTAAAACGAGCCCCTCATTGTGTAAATGGAAGTATAGTTGCTCCTGAGGTGGTGGGCGGAGTTTGCAGAGATGGTGCAGAGCCTGAAGATACAAGGCGGCAGAGCCAAGCAATGCCACAACCGTGTAGGCGAGTTCAATCGTTGAAAGGGGAGGTAGCCAGACCATGTGTCGCATCACAGACAACATCCCCTCGACCGTGCCGAATGATGACACCATCACCCAAACTGTGCACCAGTTGTGGACGAAGACAGTCCCAAGCTCCACCCTGCATGTTACATGCATGCCGTAAACGAGCTGCAAGTCAAGTTCAAGCTAGCATGACTCTTCCGATGCCACCGAGGAAAAGTTGTGTGCCTCGACTGGAGAAACGAAACTCCACAGTGATTCAACCAACATACGCCCAAATTTCAAATCACCCAACGCAAAATACTTCATCACAAACTAACAAGACAGAGGTGGTAGCAAAAACTGAAGTGTCAGAAAAACACAAAATAAACTCAACAACTCATAAAACTCAACAGACACAAACACAAGTCCCGCATTCATCCAAAACAGAACAAACATCACTCATCACAAATGATGCCACTGGGCAATCACAAATACCTGAATCTTTGTTATCAAAGCCGACTACCTGTCAGAATCACACTGTGCTAAAACAGACACCTACATCAACCACAAGTAAACCAAATGGTTCTGAGCCCCAAACCACACTCACTATTAAGAAAAGCTCTATATCACATATCAAATCCAAACCACCTCTTCCAAGGCTTCTGACTGGCTCAAAGGCGGAGTCAAAATGTGAAACCCCACCCCCACTCTCAAATAAATCTAAACCCAAGACTGAAAAAAACTCTAAACCTCCATCAGACGCCATCCCACAAGGCAACGGTATGCCGGGCATCCTTCATGGCCTGCTGCAGAACGTGGAGGAAAACCTTATGTACAATCAGGAAAAGATCAAAGTTCTTCTAAACGTGATCCAAGATCTGGAGAGGAACAAGGCCATGAGTGAAGGGTGAGATTAAACCTCTGCAGTTCATCAAAGTGTGTGTTTGATTTGTGATTGTACTCTTCCCTCATCCCATAATTCCCCTGGTGTCTGATGAATCCCTTTAAAACACCTCAGGAATCTCAATCATCAAAGGACCATTGAACACCAAACCACTGAAAAGCTCTCTCTCTCTCTCTCTCTCTCTCTCTCTCAAACAATGTGTTTCTCTGTCTCATCTTTACCACCACACCACCTGATGACGCATTGTCTATTCATCACACAAGGGTTTTTTTCCCTTTCCTCTCCTCTCTTTACACTTATTCACTTTCCTCAGAACTCTTCTATGACCGAAGACTTCAGGATTGATTAGGAAACTGACAGTAATGAATGTTTTAAAGTGTTCATTTTAATTCATGTTCAAAGTTAATGAGTCAAGGTGTATTTTACTGAGTGTTGAAGAGACTTGATTTGCATTACAAAGTATAAAAATGAAAGTTTAGAGGTTCAATGCAGTTGAGCCTACCATAGCTCTGACTGCATGTGACCTGTGTTCTAAACAGAGGGAAAGACATTCCCTCTGTTGTTCCGGTGCAACAACAACTTTTGGCTCAACCCAAAGTTCTGTACACGTCACCCATTAATTGCACATAACTAAACTCCAGAGAGTCAAGATAAGAAAGACATTACTCTGAGAATAAGTGGTGAATAGCACAGAGCACTGACAGAATGGGGCAAGTCTGTCAGTAAACAACAACTGGCCAGGGGTGGAGACTTTAATGCTATTCAAGCTACGGCAGCTACCCCTCTAGATGCAAAATGAGAAAGAATGCATGACCCCAGATTAGGTGTATGCACCAATTTCTGTCAATTTTCTAATTACAACTCTGTGGTAATGTGATTTGGCATGGTGCAGGAGTAAAAGAAGGGAGGTGGGGTCATTTTACTGGGGAGACAACTTCAATGATGTGTGGTATTCCAATGATTCAAATTCCTTGTATGATTTTGGCTTCTGGTAAATATGAGGATAGAAGAATGGTTGTGGATGAAACTGTATGTAAGCTCTGTAATCCGCTTTAAAGCAGCAACACATCCAGTATGGTCGTGCATCCGAAACGTTACCACCCCAGGGTGGTGTAAGAATGCGAACAACTGCAATAAAACTCCATTTCTAAGCAGACTAAAGGCATAATCAAATCTAATGACATATTCATTGAAAAATACATTAGGGAACCCAGTTTTTGAAAATGGATTAATAATATAGTGAAAGATTTTAAACAGTGACAGTGTTTTCAGTGGCAAGAGAGGGGGGGGGGTGTATTAGATTTTTATACAAGATCATCAATGAGAAAAATGTATTTAGTTAGATGAAATTAAAATAGATTTGTCTTTTATGACCAATATGAAAATGGCCTATTTCAGAGGCAATATTGGCTTAACCATTGGGGAGGAATCATTTACTGTTGGTAGATGAGGGCAGATTGTAGAATTTCTTTTAGAATCACCATATATACATCATCCTAAGGTCCATCTTAAGATATATTACTGGCATCTGTTGTAATACACAACAATAGAAGACAAAAGAAAAAAAAAACAATTTGACTTCTAAAACTTCTTAAACTATGCTCTCTGTTTGAAACTATGCACTCTGGACATGTAAAGCTGGACTGGAGCAAAAAATAAATGGTAGTCTACCTTTTCATCTTGCTAATCCAAGCAATTCACAGTAAGAAGGTATCACTTCATATATTGAATAATTACATTTTCATACAAAAATGTACTGCTGGATGGGAGCGAAAGAATAAATAAATGAACAAAAGACTTAAGATTGTTCAAAAAACCCTCATAAATTTGTGTATGTACATGTTTCTGGTATTGTAAGTTCACTAAGCTCTTTGTGCACTTACTTTGCAGGCGTTGTTCCTACAGAACAGGTCAAGACATCAACAACTGTTCAACCTGTCAAAAAACAGCCTGCATTATCTACAGGTACAGTATATTCAGATCCAAAGCCCCCCTTCTGTCTGTCTGTCCACCCTGATGCACTCCAGCTCTTTTAAAGTCCTTTTCTTGCACATCTCTAATCTAAAGGGACAGTTGACCATTTCTTACATTTAACAAAGCATGAAAAGAGAACACTGTCATTTCTTTGCATGTGTTTTTCTTTGTAATGGTCAATCTACACTAGTTTTAAATTAAAATTAAAAACTAGTTTCTTACACTAGCCAGAAGTAAAGAAGTGTAAGAGAAAAGCAGAGAAAAGAATTGATGCCTATTTGGTAAAGTTTGCCAGCTCAAAAACAGAGGACCCTTATATGTGTTTTCTACTGTAGGCCAGGCATGTTTTTGGACCAGCTTAAGTCACAGAAGGATTAAATGTCATCAAGGACTATAGAGTTTAAACGTGTAATGAAGGTATTAGAGGTTGTAATGTGACATCATTGAATATTAGAGGTCACAACATTTTTTTCTTTCAGAACAGAACAGTAATTGTTGGTGTGCCAATACAGGCTCTGTCAGAAGATGCTGAGGTTGGCTTTTTAGTGAGGGACTAGTGATAAATTACTAAAAATAAATCTTTAAAGCAAATGTTTACATTCTGGTTCAATCTGAATAAGGCATCTTAACCGCACTCATAGATCAATGAAATTGCCCTTTGTTTATCAGTCGTTCCCCATTAAACAAAAGATTTTTAAAGGAGTCATATTATGCGAAATCCTTTAGAGCGTTCTATCATTTTTAAGATGATTGCATTTCAAAAGTTATAAAAGGAGCAGAGCTCGTCTACAGGAATCCAAATGCATTAAAAAGGCATATTATGGCCAGATTAAACAATATAAAAAATTCAAAATTAGAATAATAGACAAAAAAATTGGTGGATTATTCAATTGAGAATTAACCAAAAAGTCAAAATTAAAGCAGGAATACAAAAGTAGATATTATGTGGGAAAAAGTGGTGGTGGTGGTGGTAAATTTTTATTTCCTATTATAAAAGTTGGCATGATATCAGTTAAATCAGGCCTGGAAGACATACTATAAAAGTTCAAAACTAAGGTTTACGAAATCAGGCATTGATTAAAAATCTTTTATTCAACATTGTATGATACAGTTTGAATTTTTGTGGGTCATTTTAATGAAAATAAAAAGAACCTGGTATGTAGCAGCAAAAAAACCCTACTGGTGGTAAGTAAAAACTTAGCAGTAATTAAAGTAATAATATTCCATTATAACTCCTCTGGTGGTTTAATAAGTTGTTGAATAACTACTGCCTTAGCTCATCTTTATCTTACGTATTAATTCACTATGAATCATGCCCCATTAATGTGATGTGTTACTGTTATCCTCTCTACTTTATATGTTTCAATAAAGTTACTCTACAAAAAAGGGAATTTATAAAGTAGAAGCTACATGTTTGATTTAAATGAACGTAATGTTTGCTTTTAGACTGCACCTAGACCATGCCTCAGATTTGAGCTGCGTAGAAGGTCAAACTCTTGAGCATGGTTTTCTGAGACCCATTTAAAGTGTTATAAATGACAAACAGAGTCAGCGCTGAGTTTTTTGAGTTATGTGTCTTCAGAGGCCGAAACAGGCAGAATGAATAAAGAGCTGCATCCATAACCTGGAGGAAATACAGTCGAATACACCGGCCAGCTCATGCACAATGTCTCCTTCTGCCAGAAGAACTAGTCTCTTAATTAGAGCTATTTATCTTACAGTTATTAATATTTATCATAGGGTTCAGGGCAACTCCTTCACAAACAAGAGATTTTGGTTTAAAGGAAATATGTTTCTTGATTTGAGTCAAGTATTTATCAGTCAGCACTCTCATACGTCTGTTATAATCGAGGGACACAGAACTGAGCTGTAATGAAGACCGGAGGGAAGCAATGAAACACACAAACACACAAACTCAGGTTCAGCAAGGGCTGTGTGTGTTTCCCCCGACTCTCATATCTTCCTCTCCTTTCCCGTTGGGATAAACAGGATCATTACTCCCACACTACCAATCACACACTAATACGTGCTTCAAACACACGTTGAAGTAAAGCCTTGGGAATCAATTAGGAAAGATGGATTTCCTACTGAAGTGAAGTCTCCTGAAAAAGGGTCAAATACAACATACAACTTTGAGTAGTGTTGAGGTTGTTACTTTGAAATATTTACCAGACTTTTTGGTTAGCTTTGACTCTTTGAACAAAAACCTTTTGGATCCCATTTTGACACCATCTGGTAATTGACTGTAGAAATGTGGCATGAACATAATCATATATTCAATAAAGAGTCTCAAGAGCTTTATCTTCTCAGGTAAGTGTTCAAATATAGACTTGTGACAACATTTAGGATCAAATATATAGGATAGTTTTAAATTAATTATGTTGACTTGTAAAAATCTGAACCTCAGAGAGATTTCAAACTGAGTTTACCAATCTGTGCAAAAGCATTCCAATCACTGAGCAAAAGTATTTGAATCCAAGGCTCTAGAAAGGGTTGCATATTTACCATTGACTTATAATGGCCATTGAAAATAAAACAGCAAAAGGCAATGAAAATATCTTCAAGAAAAACATCATAAAGAAATTGAATCAACTTAAATTTGTATGACATCACTGACAGCTCCATAGCAATCAAACGGTTTACCCTATCAACCAAAATTTCTGCAGTTATCTCAGCTTTGGGGAGATATCATTGGGGAACATTGCATTATGTCACTAACACCTCCATAGCAACCAAATTGGAATATCTCTTGTTCAGCTTAGGAAAATGTTAGAGACATAAAGGGTTGATTCATTTTACTCATGTTGACACAGGGAACTTTTACCCTAACAACCAAAACCGCAGATGTATTTCTCAGATTCAGAAAATGCTAGACACATGGGACTTGGTATATGTCACTCATACTGAGAAGGTAATAACATTTAATGACATCACCGACTCCCCCATAGCAACCAGATTGTATACCTTGCAACCGTTTTGAAAAATCTATAGCTCAGCTCAGGAAAAGAATTAATTATTTTGTAAAGTTTATTGCACTCATGGTCACAGAGGGAACATTTTTAAATATATTGAAAGTGCACTTTTACAAGCTAACATCAAAGTTTGTGTGCAAATCTAGTTTATTTTCACTAAATTAATAGTCAAACGATTGAAACCCTTAACACAGACATCACAATTGGGCCACGTCAGGTCTGAAAATATACCCTCTAAGAAACAGGACACACCCAAATTATTGTAAGGCTTTGCATTTTCCAATTATTTACTCCCTTCAAAGAGTTCCCAACAGTTCTGCAATAATACTATTTTGAACGTGAATTACTTGCATCTCTAACTTTATATGAATCATTGATGAAAAAATGGTAATACTAGCAAACATATCAACATTTTAAAACATTTTCAATGACAAATATTGCTGAAAAGAAGTCAGTTTCTGCCCACCAAAAAATATTATTTCAGAATTAATAGACAATAATTAATAAACTTAATCCACAGATGTGATTAATGGACATGATTCTTCTTTATAGTGCTACAAATACTGCAAAATGAACGTATTTTATGTAAGATAATTCAGTTTTAATAAAATGGTATCCTCTTTAAGCTTTTGTGAAAGCTCTGTTGATCTCTTTGAGTTTTTTGCATGCCAAATATCTAAGGTTATCATATTCTGAAGCAACTGATTAATTTTTATAGATTTGTTTTGATCCAAAATTGCTTATCCATCAATGCTTCATAAAAGTGGAGTTTAACAACACATTTTAACAATCTTCCCTTGGTGTGAAATTAAAGTGAGGTAGCAAGGAAATCCTACATTTTAAATCTGCTTAAAAATCAAAGAAAAACTTTGCGAATGTTTATTTTATTTACTCTAAAAAGCAAGATTTGGGAAGGGAAATAAAAGCTCGTCGGTGTGAGTTATGGTGCTGGATTTCCTTGATTTCAGATGATCAGAGACGGATGACTGAGTTTTCACTGCATGGAAACACACACTGCAGCTTTCTGACCGAGTGAACTACTCTCTATCAAAAGTTCCCTTCATCAGGAATTCTCCTTCCATCATTTCTCTCTTCCCTCATCCCCAAGGGGTTCAGGAAAGATTAGCCGCACTGCTCATAGTGCTTCTGAAAATAGAGTAAAGTGGACTCTTCTGAAGTCAAACTTTCTCTTCGCTCCAGCAAACCACAGGTGCTTCTCTAAGAGTCCAAAGAGCTTTTCATCGTTACTCTTACAGAAAGATAATGAGGAAAAGCTCACTAAAAAAAAGAATTCTTCAACTTCTTGTTGCTTCCAAAGATCTATCTCTAGCTGCGTTTCCATCCAGCTTTTTATGCATATTTTGGAATATTGCATTAAAAAACCAGAATGGAAATGGCAATGTGCAAATACCTTTTGAAAATGTACATAAAAAATTATGCGCACCACTGAGTAGGATAAACTTTTTATACGATAAGAAAAAATGTACAGTTCCACTTCGATTAAAATTCATTTACAGAATAGATCCTAATGAAACGCAATGACAATGTGTTTTTAAGTGTAAACGATGAGGCGGGAATAATAGACTAATTTGCACGTCTGAAATGTTGTTCTAAAATATCACAAATATTTCAGTATATTCTCCAGTTTTGCCAATGAATTTAATTTGCCTCTCTAAAGAAGCAGAGGGGACAACAATGTAGTTGTCACATAATCAAACTGACCCAATCACCAACCATCGCAACTAGATGAATGCTGGTGATGAGGGGGCATCTATACCTCTGAAGTGTCCCCCAAGTCATGTCCCAGGAAACTATCTTTAGGTTTCTTGAGTAACATATGGTCAGTTCCAAATGTGTTATTTGGAAGCACAAACTAGAAAAGCATTTAATTTGGATGTAGACAAAAAAAATTCTACCTAACCTTAATCAATTTTCCAATAAAATAGAAGAATAGATGACTTAGGGTCAGGTTTCAAAATAGGAAATTCAAATATGGATTCTTAAAGATAATGCAGCAAGTACGTGTAGTAAATGTTGAGTTTTATATTGAACTATAAAATATGTGGCCAATGTTGAACAACAACTAACAAAACCAAACTAACTTAAATGGAACGAATGATGTGTTTGCGTCTTGCTGCAATTAAATGCATGCAAATATGTCATCTGTATATGCAAATTAGAGACATTGGCATGCAATTTCTACTGACAAATAATGACCCTCTGAAAAACACCAAGCAAATAACTTTTTCATTTGAAGGTAAACATGCTTGCAAAAATAACACTTTTCTGTAGGTTTTATTTCTGTGGCTGAAATCCTGCCTCATAGTTACGTAGTGTATTAGAAATACCATCTGGTGCTTTTTATAAGGTTCTTATACACCAAAGAACTAATAACAGGATATTAGAGTATTCCGGAACACCAAATATACGGAATAATGACTTTACGAAACATAACCAGATGGCCTTTGTAATGTACCTTGCTCAGGGTGAAAGAAACAGGCCATTGGTGCCTTTTACAAACAACACAGCTCACTCTTAATCAACAATAGCACAACGGTTTTGGTCCAAATCCAATACGTGAACCACTTTTGTTACAGAGTCAGTCTAAAGTGACTCCTGCATTAGATGGCGTTCATTTTAATATGTAACATTTAATTGTAGTTAAATGTTTGTAGGTAAGCATGATAAATTAAATATTGGGTCACATCATAGCTCCTGAGGGTTGAGTTAGTTTTCACAAAAGAGATTATATTTGAGGGCATTTTCTTTCCCTCCACTCATCAGTAGAAGCTTTGTTAACGTCAACCCTTCTCGATCCATCTTCTTTATTGTCTCATCTTTTACTGATCACCACATCTTTCTTTGCCCTTTTTTTAACCAAACTCACTTCATTTCTGGGAAATTGCAGGCAGGAGTGTGTCTTTACTTTAAATAGAGGTTATAACCTGTCACTGTGTCACTGTGTGTGATGCCGCTGTGATAACAGCACATCTTTGTGGCCTTGTTTTTGTGTGTCTTTTTCTTTGTTAAATTGGAGATTTAAAAAGCCTTGAAGCATCCAGTTTTAAATTTATCAAAAATATTACACTTTCCAGACGAATATGCGGTTCTTTAATGAAACTAATAAATTCGAGGAACTATAAATGTGGCTAAAATCCAACTAACAAAAATGTTGCACTACTGACAGTAACAAAAGATCTGAAATAAATTGGTTTTTGGATACTGAACTTTAACAAGGACAGTGATTCATCTCTATGGTGGGGAAAGGTCTCTTTTAAAGCAAAAGCAATAGCTTAAAACCCTGCTCAGGGTGATTTAGGAATGGATATAGGTGTTTGTATGTACACACATTGATTGAAAGGTATGGTTTAAGGCATTTTCAGTAGTCACATTAGTTATATTCTGACAAAAAGACATCAATCTAGATTGAACACCAGTCTAAACATAGCTGTGAAACCATCAAGGCTACACCGTCGAGTGTTTCAGTTTATTTGTCAAAATGAAAGGTTATCTTCAAATCAATGTTAGTCATTAATGTTAGTATTCAATCACTCATTATTCTACTTTTTGAGAGGGTCCTGGGTTGAGAGGGGCAGCAGTCTTAACAGAAATGCCTCAATATTCTTTCAGAGTTTATTTCAGAAAATTATTTAACTGAATGTATGCCACTGGTTTACTTAATGAAAGTGTGCACTCAGTTATGTGGACTATCTTCTCTCAAACTTAGTGTTTTTTTTTTCTCTTTCAACTCTTCTTGCTTTTGAACATCTGATTCCAATAAGCCATGTTTTATGCATTAGTTGCAAAGCACACATTTTTAAAAAGATATAATGTTAATGTGCACTTTAATACTGTGTGTGTGCTGAACTCATCTCTAGCTTGAAGTACTTTCATTATGACATTAAGCTGTTTACTTTTTGTGCTTTGAATTGTCATTTTATTCCTAAAGTGTAGGTCATGTAATAATCTTAGAAAGAAAACATGGCCTGAATTGATGGTCTAGGGGAAGAGTACCGAGATAACAACAAGATGGTGTAAATGAATAAGTGATGACTACAAAGGTATTAACAGTTTTGTTGCATATCATCATTTGTTTATCCTTGATTTTGGTTGTTTTTATGAAACTAACTTCAGGCAATCTTCAGAGTTTCAGCTGTTTTTGAACTTGATTCTTGTACATTAACATTAAATGTGGAAAAAAACATACACTTTCATTGCATAAAATAATTAATTATTTGAACCTTTAGCCAAAAATATATGTTTGTGTGTGTGTTAACGTTGCAATAAAAAAATTATCTTTTTGATTATACAATTGTCACATGAGCAAACATGTAAGGTTTCCCTCCACAATGAAAAGTCAGATCTGTGTCTATATTTCATAAACATATAATTTGATATGTGATCAGCAGGGAGAAAGTCACTATATTGAATCATGCTCACTTTAATGCTTTAACCTAAAGTTTACTTTTATTACCACTCAATTTATTTGACTCAATAGCAGGGGCATTTAAAACAACCATTTATGAGCTCTATTCTCTCATCCACAGGTTAGATGTGAAAATGCTCACAAAATATTTTAGTAGTTTTTTTTTTTTTTTTTTTTTTTTCCCGGATTGGGTTAGGAAGACTATTCCACCTGCCAGTGATAGTTAATGAGAAGGTTCTGAACTGAATAACAACAATAGCATGTCCAAAGCGTACCCAAGTGCATAACAATGCAAGCCACAGGAGATGCCCGTTTTTAATTAACATTTGTTAGCAGCTAGAAGATGGACATCCTCTAAAGTTTCTTGAATATTTTATTTGTTTGTTGTTTACGCAGGAAAGTGAGATGAATGGCAGAACGAGTGGAACATGTTTCAGTGATCACGTGTTTCTACTTTTGTTTATTACTTTGACAAGTCTTTCATCTTAATGTTCAGGAAAAAATACCTGTCATACCAAGTGATGAAGAATGCGTTTTTTGTGCCCGTCTTTCTTTCATCCTTCAAATTCTTCATTCACAAAGCATCTTTCACCCCACACTCTCTTCAATTACTCTATGCAAATGACTTCTGAAGAAAATCCATTCCTATACAATGATTCATTGACTATTAGAGCAGGACAAACTAAAACTCACCGCGCTTCTTTCTGTTAACACTATCAGCTGTGTTATGCCAATGGTCATAAGAACTGGTATTGAAAATTAAACTCTTGCGAAATCATAAAAAAATATGATAGCATTTCATTCAACTATTACTTTTTGGTTGAATGCAATCTCAAATTTGTACTGCTTTTAAAAATGGTTGTTTTTGAGATTTGGAAGCCAGTAAAAGATTTGTTACATGTGTGATGACGTCAATTAAATGTCTGAATTCTCATTCTCAGAGGCTTGGGCCCTATTGGATTTTACTATTGAATATCATTAAGCAAGCAAGAAGACTCTTTAAAGCAAGATTATATGTAAGATGTCAACAAATATTTAATTCACACTGGTATTTTGGACCTTTCTATTTTCTTTCTTTCTAAATGATTAAGACTTTTCTCTCCAAGGTGAAATGCTTTAGAAATGAACAGTATTAACTGTAATCAAATTATTCAAATGTACATTGTTATAAGGAAGTTATACTATTTCTAGTTTTGAACGTATGCCCATGGGAAATTATTAGTCCATTAATTACGGTAAATTATTTCAACAGTGAGTCTCAGATAAGTAGGAATCTGTGACCTCAATTAGCAAGTGCAATCTAAGTGATAAATCTCTGCTCCTGGCCAAACTAATATCAGATATCTGAGATCAATAATTGTAATCGATGTTAAGTGAACACTCCTAAAACTGCACAGATTCACAATCTTGAAAATCTCAATATGTGTTTTTAGAATATTGCAAAACCAAACTTTAGACAAGGTTCTGAAACCCAATGGTTCTCCCTTCATGGTGCTCCCCGTCCTCTTGGATTGTAATCTATGAATCTCTCTCTGAAGAATTGACACGTTGACCTTAATTTATATTTCGATTGAACCTGTTGAATCTATGTCTCTCTCTCTCTCTCTCTCTCTCTCTCTCTCTCTCTCTCTTTCTCTGTCTGTTTCCAGTGTGGAGCATGACTTTCGAGTTCAGGAGAGTCAGTTTCAGAGCGTCTTGGAAGCTCTAGATGATGCAGAGTATGATGTTCCCCCTGCCTCCATCCCAAAACCTTCAAACACAGAACCCCGAACTAAGAGCAGAGTTAAGAAACTGCGCAAGAAGTGTTTCTGGTGGTTGTAGAGAGTGATCACAGTACAGATGGAAGACAAGATTCATGTTTAACATGTACTACGCCTTAAAGTTCCCTCTCTTTTTATCTTTAAAAGTTTTGGGACTCATTATAATTTACTTGCTAATATATGTAGTTTTTTATTAAGGCTTTCGGACAAAATGGTCAGTTTTGTCAGATAAATTCAATTTATTTCATTAATCGAGTGAAATCTTAATGAATCATTCATGAGCTTCTCAAGCATTTGGAAAACAATGTGTTCAAAAGTAAACAAACAACATTCTATAATATATATTGTAGAAACAGCACTCCATAAACATTTTTAGTCAGGTTAGATATAAATAGATATCTAACTACACTCAAAAACAGTAATTTATTTGATTTTATTGTGTACATCGGTTCCACATGATCATATTTTGCAAAAGGAACATCGTTTTAGATTAAAATAACAATCCAAACATGATAAAATCATGTTCATTTTATACAGTCTGTTCGTCTGGAACAAATATACACAATAAAATCAAATTATTTTCAGTGTCTGTTAAATTTTTAAAAGATCCAAAAAATGAAATCAGTACATAAATGGTAGTTGCTTTTCAACGTGTATAGACAGAATAATAAAAGGCTATTGAAATAACGTATAAAGAGTTCCTTATATGAGTGAAATAAGTATTTGACCATTTCACGAAACATGCCTGGGATCGACATTGAGGCATTTTCTGTTAATTCATAGTTTTTTATCTACAAGTTTACTTAATCCATGATTCCTGTTGTTTACTTTGGACTCAGCTGCTCAAATCTTCATCATCATCATCATCATCATCATCATCATCATCATCATCATCTCTCTCTCTCTCTCTCTCTCTCTCTCTCTCTCTCATGACTCAGCACCACTGAGCAAGCCCAGCATATCTACCTCTCTGCTACAAGAGCTCTGATTCCAAACTTCAGATGACAGAGAGCAGCACAGATTTGAGCCCAATATGGAGATTGAAATATTACAAACTGTGATGATCGTGGAAAAGTGGTAAGAGAAGGGACAGATACAAAAGAAAGGGAGAGAGGATGTTTGCCCTGTGAGAGCACCTGCATTGAGGTCATTGAGTCCTCTGTGAATAATTAGTTACATATCAGTTGATTTTGACCTATTCAGGAGCTCTAACATTATTAGTCTAATGATAATTGTGTTTGTCAATGACCTTGAGTTGGATAAATAGTATTTTGTGACAAATTCATTCAGAAAAACATAAAAGTTTTTGTAATATTTTAATAATTGTAATAATAATTATCATAATACTTAATATATAATATTTATTCTGTTGTATGAGCCACCTTTCAGGTTATCTTTCAACTAGTAACCTAAAAATTTAAACCAGGGGGGGAGAATTCTTTCAGATACTTATTTCTCTCATGTTCTTAAAATCATAGATTATTTATTTTCCCGTTATTCTGTCTCTCGCTGTTGAAATAAACCTGAAATTGCACAAAAAGACTGATCATTTCTTTATCTTTAAACAAACAGCTGGCATCTGATTAGTTATAGATGCATCATGATGCATTACCATGCATTTATCTCCATTTAAAAAGGAGATAATTTTATCACACATCCTCATTACATTATTGTAATGTTCTTAAATGTGAAACCCTATTTGAAGTTTGTATAGAATTCTTATCAAACATACAGAATTTTCTCAAACTACCTAAAACTGTAGAACAAACTCTAAAACAAGCATTTCTCCAAGCATTAAATGTTCAATTTTTTTTAAACGTATTCTTTGCCATAAGTGAACTACACAGATGAAAAGTGCTCATTTTAGGAGCATTGGGACGACTTTGCATCTGAAATCCTCAGTTGTCCCTTAAAATGCTTTCTCTGAAGAAACCTAGGTGAACTGGGACATGGGAATTCTATATTCTACCAGCATCACTCTTATGCATTTACTGGACATATAACCAAGACATGGTACACAGCACGAATACAAACCAGCGATAGAGAACTTTTTCCAGATGAACATTTTGTGAAATGACTGTTACAGCATAAAACTTTTCAAGTTATGCCTGACTCACAGCCCTGAAAACTATTTGAACCCCCATTTGAATATTTGAACCCCCAGTCAATAAATTCTCTTCAGAGTCTGTGCGACAGAGTCGATATTCCTCCTTGAACTGATGCTCCTGATCAAGATTCATCACTCTTCCTCGACCTTTGTCAGAGAATTGCTTTCGTCTTAGACTAATGAATGTCTGATGCTCTGTTCCCAAACCTAGTGAACAGCATCCCTCCACACCATCTCAAGATTCCTCTGGATAGGCTCTCTGCACAAATTATCAATGCTTATAAAGGGAAGAGACACTGGATATATCCTGGGAATTCCAGAATGGATTTGCTTTCACTGACCAAATTAGATCTAAAAAACAGAGCGGGTCATTAATGCATTTAAGAGCATCGCTGCAGTGTTTTCATCAAGAATTAAACTGCTCTGAATGAATCACTGGAGTATTTAATTCAATCAATAATTCATCTGCTTGCACCAAAGTTGTCAGGGGGTAGCTGCAGGTTGGAGTAGATTGGTAGAGTTGGAGATATCCCAAAAACAAATCTTATCCTAGCCCTAAATACTATTATGTACCTGGCAACGTATTCAAATGGATAGCACTGTTGTCCCCCTCAACAGGGCCGATCCTGCTCCAATAAGAAGCTAAGCTGGAGACAACTGTTGTGGAAACTCAAGGGGCCAGATTGGACAGCTCAGAGATTTTTAGATATTATTTATTAGATTACAATAATTATATATATATATTTATATATATAGTAATACTGGATTCATCAAGCACTGGGCAAATTTTTCTCAAGTTAAATTGGAGAAAGTTTGTGTCTTGAGATTTCAAAGACTACAAGAGATTAGTTTTACATTTTTTTAAAGCTTTGCAACCAAATGTACCTTAACAAGGGACACAGTGTCTTGTTCATAATGGATTGGAGAGAAGTATAATGTCGCAAATACAAGCAGTTTCAGATGTGGCATGAAGCTGGTGAAAGTTCTGCCTCTTTCATTAACTGTTTGATTTGGTGAAAACTTTTTCAAATGAAATATTTAAACTCAACGTAAAAAAAAGCCTCAATAACAAATCCATCTCTTTTTCCAAATCATCACTTTAAAAGAGGAAAATAGTCTGCAAATATAATGTATCAGGGCACCCAAGACGGCACTCTAACACTCTTTCTTCTGCAAATAGCTTTATATATTCCATATAATATAATCAGATGCAAGAGAGAGAAGAGTGCTGGAGCTTTTTACAAATGTTGCAGTCTGAACTTGAAATTAAACTCTGAATGTTCTGTGTTTCCAAAAGGTAAAGTCTCCATTGTTTCTTTCCACAAAGACATCAATGTTTGTTGCTTCCTAAATAATGTCAATGTTTCACATCAAACCTGTGCATACCATCTTCATGTCCAATTTGAAAATAAAACTGGTACACACACATAACCAGGTATCAGAATATGTTTTTAAATATTCTCATGGTTTTTAAATATTCTCATGGGCGAGACTACATTTTCCCCAGTTTCTTTCACCCAGCATCTTAAAAATAACGAAATAACATTTGACCAATAAAAAGTATTTTGAAAGTCTGTTAAGTCTAGCATCATCTTTACAGAAACTTTCAACAGTGTTTGTGGATGGACAGTTATTTCCTGACGAGCTACATTTACACTGCAGGCCTTGATGTTCAATTCCAATCCTAGATTGTGTCCACCTTCTTTCTAGACATTCTTTTAAATGCGGCCCGTGTCTGATTTGTATGTTTACACTTGCCATCGCAACATGTACAAGGTGTTGTAGAAGTGTGAAGTGGAAAAGATGGACACTCTTGAAATATGTTTATGAAATATGTTTAATGATAGCTTTTACTGTAAGTAATGTAAACCACATGATTTGCAGGCAGAGAAAGAAAGAAAGTGCATTTTTGTCCTTCAACTTGCTGTTGTGCTTGCATAGGCACTTCCCAAGTGACGTCTAAATTGCCTAAATTTGCAATGCATAAGAAAATCCGTTTTTATTTCCAGTGAATGAGGTCTGATTCTGATCTCAAAATATCTGGATGCATGCGTTTTTTTTCTGTTATCACTATCATAGATCAGAACCAATCTTAATCACAAATGAGCAAAAATCCCTATTAGGTCATATTTGACTGGCAGTCAAGGGGCTTTTCTTCAAAAAGGTGAGAACAGTCCATTCAGAACACAAACAAATGCCCAAACACAAAAATCCCAGTGTTGCTAAATAAACAGAACAGACAGCCCTCTTGAAATTCAAACTTGGAAGTTCCTTGGGCGTTCCATCCATGAATGCTCTACCTTGGCTAGTTAAATATTAACCTGTTGTGTCTCTGTTTTTTCTATTCTAACTTTCTGCTTCTTATGGTCTGTATAGAATTTAGGGCGATATCTTGAAGGAGTTTGGAAAGTAGCATTTGAATATTTACGAAGGATATGTTCATTACGGACAATCAAAAACTATGACTCCTCCCAGTAGGTGTGGGCAAGTACACATTGGCATTTGGCAATAACAAAAACTCTATCTTTAATTTTTTTAATCATAAATGAGTTTTGAAAACCATCTGAGTGCACTTTTCCGATCATTTCAAATCTTTTAAAAACCTCCTAATGAATGGGCGAGACACAGTAACTCGACAGAAGTGTGATATAAATGAGTATTTTTGGTGAAGTTTTCAAAATCAATAATCAATTTTGAATTATTAAAAAGGACATTTAGAAATCAAAATGTGAAAAGACTGCTGTCTTGTAGGGTTTACGACTCACAATGAGAGTGTGCTCTCGGCCCATGGTGATGACAGTGCAGTTTATCGTCCTCAGCAAAGATGAAACGATGTCCTGAATGTGCACGAAGGTGTCCCCCTGCATGAAAACGATAAAACGGTAACATTCTGAACTGATTGTTTCCAATTGAACAAAGAACAAAGACCAATTTATTAACAAAACACAGGTTTGGTGCTTTTAAGACATCATATAGTGCTCAACATCCTTTGCACATCCTGCTGAGGCTTTAATGTTGCTCAATAAAGTAGAGCAAAAAAGTCAATGGAATATTGTAATTTAATTTAAACTTCTGTTTCATTTGGTTAAGTTTAGGCAAGAAATAATTAGTTCAATAAAGCTTGAATATTTAATCAATGAAAATGCTTCCAGTCCTACCCACTTTCTTCCTGCTAGCTCTTCAACAAATGCAGCTTTCTAAGAAGGTATTTCCTAACCTAACGAACCATGGCGCTCTTTTTTTGCAAGGCATTCCATACTGGCAGCGATCCACTTAAGGGAATTAAACATCTTTATAAATCACAACATTGTGGGAATGTACTGCACTAACATAACATTGGTGAATAATAGTGAATAAGCTATGCATGTGTTCTTTTTTAGTATAAAAAAACACAGCAAAATGCAATTAAATGTTAAACAATACAATGTAACACAATGCAAACTAATGGAATGCAACATAATATTGATAAATATAATGTATTCAATGCAGCATAATGCACTGCAATCTTATGCAATTTAATTTAACATGTAATGATGCAATTCAACTTGATTAAAAATAATGTACTGCAACTTTATTTGATTCTTTGTATGACAATATAACAAATTAATCGAATGCAGCCACCACTAGTGTAAACAATGAAAATTTATGTAACATACAGTGTAATGCAACGTAACAATTCTGCATATAATGTGATCGATGTACTGTAAAGAATTGCAACTTAAAGCAATGTAACACAATACAGCATTGTGTAATGTAACGTGAGAAACTGCAGCGTAATAAAACAATTTATTAAAAGTTGATAACCGACTAGAATGTTATGTAATGTAAAAGGCAGCAAAAGCATAACAAGCTGTTTCTTAACTTTTGCATTTAAAACAATGTTAACACTGAATGTTTCTCAAAACAAAATTGCTAGTTGTACATTAGTATTGATATATTTTAATTCTGTGGATAAAATCATACTGTGAAATGAGCTTGTGTCTCATAACTAATTCTCTCCATTCACCAAAGAATCCCTTCACTGTGATGAGCCTTTGTTGTATAACCTCCAGCTATTTTCTTTCTTTTTCATTGAAACTCTTACATGTAGCGTTACCAGCTGTCAGACACCCCTGTTTACACTCACAAAACATTCCAAGATCTAGAGTTAAAATAAACATTAAGTACAGACAATAGTTAGACGGATGGGTTTTCAAACCAACAGAATGTCTCTGTAAACCACAGAATTGCTTCTGACAATCACTCTGACATCTCATCCAATCAGGAAAGAAAGAAAAAGACCATTTCATCCGTGTATTTTTAAAATCTGCTCCTTGCGCAGTGTGCTGTTTGAGGAATCATTTGAGGAGAAGCGTTTTTGAAGCTTCCTACAGTGTGCAAATCCAATCTTAGTGTGAAAAATGCCCCTGAGAGAGAAGCAGAGGAAGATCTGTGTCCTGTAGAGTGAAACACCACAAGATTACCCCCCCCCACACACAAACATGATTAAAAACAAGTCACAAATTAAAGTATTTTTTTTAATTGGTATGTTTTCTCATATTAAGATAAATCTAAAATGATAAAACTGACAGAGAAAGAGCTCCTTGCCTGTCTGAGCTCTGCTGGGATTGGCTAGAGCTGGAGAGAGTGCTGCTATATAAATGGATGTTATTTGGGGGGTGTAGAGTATGACTCTTTGTGACTGGTCATGTATGTATTTTAGCTTTCTGATTGGCTGGTGTGTGACGGTGTAACTCTCTGATTGGCTCTTACCAAATCACTGCGGCTCAGCACCTCCAGGATGTTGTTGAGTAGCTCTAGACTGTTTCGCTTCTCGTCTTGAAGGCCATCACCCCCTACTGCCAGCGTTGCATTCAGCTCCCGGAGCATCATGGGTAACAGGATATCTCGGCAGTCTGTAGAAGAAATACATTTGTTTGAGAAAACAAAATCTTTAACTTTTCTGACAAATACAAAAGACTTTTTAAAAATAAAGGACTAACAGCTCTACAGTACAAAATTAACACAGAGACAATTAGGCAAAACATCTTTCAAACATCAAGTCAAACATTGTGCAGTATAAGTGGCTTGTTGGGAAGTGGATGGGGGGGGGGGGTAACTCTAGCTTTTTCTGTTTGAAGAATCAACAAATGAGACAGACCAAAGGCTTTTTACTCTTGAACGTTGACCCTCTTCATCTGCCTCTCAAAAGAAGCTCATTAAAAGCTTGTTTTGCTTTTGGCTCATTAGCAACCAATGATTGGCCAGCACCTATTTGGTCTCAATGCAGAGAAAAGAGATCCACTGAATAAAGCCAAGATCATTTGATTTATTTTTCAAAAAGAAATGATATGCCATGTTGACTTGCTTTATATGAAACCACTTTGTGTATGTGAACTATGCTAATTGTTTAAAAATCAAAATTTTGACTGGTAATGAGTGATGGAACTTAAAGTATAATACAATACTAAGTAAATAAATGTAAAAATAATTAAATCAATTAATTAAATAAGTCATTAAATGTATTGCAGCATTTTGACCCAGATGCAAGTTCAAAGACAATTCTTTATAAACTTCAGCGGACTGACCAACAAAGTAATATAAAAAAAAAATCAAGATCAATGGGCGGTCTGGCTCGAAGGTATCAGAGCACAAAGAGCTAGTGATCGGGCTGTGGAGAGCCTCCCAGTTCCAGCAACCACCGATATTCAGTGGGGGTAGCACTCCAGACAGGACAAGACTTCAGACAGCAAATGAGAGGAGGAGTCACGTAGGCAGCTATTCCTCAATAGAGCTGGACAAAGAGTGAGAGGAAAGAAGAGTATAAGAAGGGAGCTTGATTGGTGAATAATGCACAATCACCAGTTAAGCGACCGCGGCTAAATGAGATGATGCAAGGAGCACATAAGGGAGAGAGAGACATGACAATATAACAAACATACAGAGAACCAGACAGAAACAAAACATAATTCTATGCAATGTGACACAATACAATTGTGGGTAAAGCAAATGCTACATAACGTATTGTAATGTATTGTATAGTACATACCGGTAATTCAAGGTAACAATATGCAATGTTATATGATACAATTTAGCATAAAGCAATGGGCTATAATGCAGTGTCCCAAAATGTAAAATAATGTAATGCTATATAACTTAATGTAATGCAAAGTCATGTAACACAACTTAACACATCACTATGTGATGTAATGTAGCAGAAGATAAAACAATGTAAGATATTGCAAAATGATGTCATGTAATTTAACCCTTAGAAGTCTCTGCACACCAGCTGTTTTGAATGTAGGAATGACTTTATTGCTAAATTTGGATTCCAAAAATTGGTTTCAAAGAAATTCTTGCTTTTAATTTTTTCAAGAGTTATGACACATGGTTTGTAGGAAAATTCTACTTAAAATGTGAGAAAATGTATGATCATCATTCAGTTTAATTTTGCATACCCCGAATTGGTACCACTAGTGCCATCTAGTGGTGAAAAGAATGGAAAACACTTGGAAGTACAAGACCTGTGTGATGGCTTGTGTTATGGCATAAAAAACCACAATGGTATAAAAAAATATTGGAACAGTGTATATGGTTTAGGAGAGGTTCGCTTGGTCTTTTATACAATTTTGAGGCCATTTTTTTATTAATGTTTATTTTGTCTGAATACTTTTGAAATTTATTATAAGATACAAACAAACATTCATTTTCAACTTTTTAGATATTTTTGTACAATTTTTGGTTTTTGTGTTAGGAATTTCAGGTTTGGAATTATTGTGTAATCTAGTGAAAAAACATATTTGTAAAAAAAAAAGTATTCAAGCTCACAAAAAAACAGTTTTACAGGTAATATACTAGAGCAAGTTGTAAAGTAGTGAAATAGGTTCAAAAAGGTCCCGGACCTCTAAAGGTTAAGGAGACATACCTTAACATGAAGCAACATAATATAAGGCAACAAAACAAATCGGATTGAATTTCAGAATAAATAAAAATCATTATAACACCACAATAAAACTCACATCGGAAAGATTTTCTCAATGGATTTCAGTGAAAATGACACATTTGTCCCTTACAGACTTTAGTCTGCAATAAACGATACTCGTAAACACCATCACTGAAGCTAATTACTGATGAGTGCAGTAACTGTATCCTTCACACTCAATGTGCCAGAAAGATAAGAGGGGTGGAGAGAGAAAGCGAGAGATGCGAGACTGATGTGAGCTGATGAATTCTTTACAGGTGTCACTTTTATAGAGTGTCCAGTTTCATCATAAATATCACAGCCAGAAATGTGAGGGAAATGTGCTGACCAGCATTTTCCCAAGGACACACAAACGTGGTCACCTCCAGAAACAAAGGAACAGAGACAAGAACAGAACGATCACACACTCGGCTCCAGAGCGAAAAAAACTCTCAGGTGATAAGATCTTGCCGATGGCTCACATAACAATCATATCTCTCTTTATTCATCTCTTTGCTCATTTTCATCTTTCATTTCATCACCAGGGTTCACAATAATCTATTTCATATGGTAATATGAAGCCATTTCAATTACTCAGCTGCTCCCGCACACAGTGCCAGAGAAAACTCAGTGAGAGAGGGTGTGTGCTCTTTTATGTTGCATTAGAGATCAAATCCTCACAAGAACAGTAAGATCAGAAACTTTGGAGGAAAAAGTACATTTAAAAAAATAATAAATGATCTACTTTAACGGTATGGCATGTTCAAATGAGTCAGTCTGTGCTCATTGGTCAAGAAAATAATGCACAGCCGTCAGTGGAAAGCCCCCACATTCCACAGAAAGTTAAACTAGAGCGCAGATTGAAATCTAATTCTGCTACATCTTTTTTCTGCAGCACTCGAGGTCTAATTCAATCCCGTTTCTGTCCCTGCCAATTTCCCCAATCCTTTCTTGCACAATAATCAATCCTCGGAGTGTCTCATTATGCTGTAAATACACACGTTTCCTGCCCAGAAGAAATTTAGTAACAGTTTAAAAAAGCTGCTTGATGGTTCTGCTGTTTCTGGGAAAACCAGAGGACACCTGAACACGTTGCAAACTGAGATTCTGGTGTGAAACAATTTGGACAGGATGGCATAGAGAAGGAAACAAGACCTTGAAGAAATGATGGATGGTGTCCCAATCATCGCAGTAGGACCCACATCAATCAACAACAACCACAGGGTGAGCACCCTCTGCTGGCTTCAGAAGGGCGAAGCCTGGTTTCCCATGTGGCCACCCACTCAGGTACAGGTCAGGTTTTGCCCTACACTACTTATTAGTTGACCAGCCTTAGACTTCTAAATAATATGACCACTGCATGAAATGAATACTGATTGAAGTATCTACACAGTAGAATCCTAAGAGTTAAATTAACACTACTCAGAGTGTATTTGGTCCCACTATAGTGTTAAACCGACTCTGAAGAAGAGTTATTTAAATGAGCTTATTTTGTAAATGTTTTTCCAAATCTTTTAACAGTGTACCTTTTGTTTTTGTGTTCTGTTTCTAGAGGGTGGCTAATCATAAATGCCCATCATCATTCATGATAAAAAATACCATAACTGTCTAATTTTAACTCTGTTTAGAGTGCACTTGGTCCCTCTCTGGATAGTTAATTTTTATTTTGCTTTTTCGTGTTCAGATTTGGACAAAAATAGATAATTAACTCTTTCTCAGAGTCGGTTTAACTCTGTATAGAGTGGGACCAAAAACACTCTGAGTAGAGTTAATTTGACTCAGGATTCTACTGTGTAGATACTTTAATCAGTATTTATTTCGTGCAGTGGTCATATTATTTAGAAGTTTAAGGCTGGTCAACCATTAAGTAGGGTAGAGCAAAACCTAACCTGTACCTGAATGGGAGGATTTTACTGTGTAGATACCTTTAGTTTTTTAAATGGTCCAAAATAAATTATTTTGTGTTAAAAGGGGAATTACATTAAAGTTTTAACTCCGCTTGAGGCTGAGATGAAACTTGAGCATTGGAGATAAATCATGTACGGGTAAATATTCCAAAGCTTATATTTGTCCCCATTATCAGAACTGTTTAGTGGACATTTTAAGCAAAACTTGAGTTCACAAGAATAACTTTTCCATTAACAGATGGCAACATAAAATAACTTTAAAAACACATAGAAACAAATAAACAAATGAGAGTGAAATGCATCTCCCTGGTGTAAAGCCTTTTAACAGGGTAGGATCAACAGTCGAAAGCCCTCGACAACCGTAACCATAACAACAGCTACATTAAAGCCCAAGAGGAGAAACTTTAATTCACTCTCAGTGCATTTGAATTAGTCCGATGAGTGTTTGTGTGCGTCTGGGTGTGTGTTGCACCTCATCATTTTAATGCATTGGATGAGGGAGCGAGTGAATAACGGTAGGTGTGATCCAGTGGGTGATTTCTATATTACTCTATTATGTAATGTGCTTTTAATTGAACAGTTTCTCATTAGGATCATCAAACCCAGAAAATAATTCAACATCAGACTTTCACTACTTTCCCAGAGTCCTGCATGCAGCTCATAACACAGTTCTACAGAACATTTTAATATAAAAAAGAAACATGTCTGTGATATTGTAAACATGCTACTAGACATAAAAATAGTTATGTGGCATCACGTGCATTACAATCTAAAACTTGTTTTTAAAGTGCTCAAAGAAGAGTTTAGATGGGTTTTTTTTTGCTGCTGACTTTACTTCAGGGGACAGAACCACAAAGCATCTTCCTTACACAAGCCTTGAGCTACCTATCCCCAGCTTTACTCATTGGCACTAAGTTTTTTCAGATGAATAAATGCCCCGATGACATCTTTTACAGTTTTAAACCCTACACCTGAGCTAACCACTAAAAGGGTGCTGATCATTAATGGCTATTAATAAAAATCTTTATAGATTTAAATTATTTTAGAAAGGCTATTTACGTGTGTTAAATATCAAATCTACTGATATGGGAAATTTCTGCTGCTATACATTTTTATTTTTATGGAGTTCTGTGAGATTGTTGTCAGCATTTACTAGAGTGCAGAAGCTCAAATCATTGCAAAAACTATTTATTATGATTCTTAAATTGTATTTAAGGTTTACTAAATAATGAAAAGTGGGTTGTTAACCTCTTGTCCAATCTGTCTTTTTTTTCTTGAAAACATTTGATTCGTAGTTTTCGTAGTATTATTAGCATATACAGGTAGGTCCCTATCTGATATTTGAACTAGATTACAAAAACACCTCATGAGAATAAACGAGGAAAGGTGCACGTCACAAACATAACAAAATCTGAAAACAAAATATTGAAAATGCTACAACAATATCCTCAGTAAAATTGTAGCCAACTTTTTATCATGGAAGTTACCTAAAGTGCACTAAAACAATTAGCAAAATATATACTAAAAATAGCTTTAAAGAATTAAAGCTTTCCTGTGACTCAGAGCATTACACTAACAATGCTAACGACTTTCAAACCCCAGGGAAAGCAAGAAGTGATGAAATGTATATGTAAAAGAAAACAAACAAACACTCCAAATGGAGTTTTGAATCTCTGGCAACCCTCCAGATCCCTCACTAATGAGCATTATTGAAGGCTTTTGTACACAATGGAAAGTGTAAATAATGTTCTCAGAGACACTTAGGACAGCAATACTGTGTTTTTGGTTTAGAGAACCTGAAGAAGAACTGATGTTACCCTGAAGCTTTGCTTTTTATCGGTGTACTGCCTTAGAAATTGAATAAGGCAGTGATCTGCAAAAATCTAGTTTTGGTCCCCTTTAACAAAGGCTCCAAAATTATTGATATAACCTGGAAAAAATAAAATCTACCAACAAAAACAATATGTATAAGGATACAAGGAGATAAAATGAGTTTCCTCTGTAGGGAGTACTTCTTAGAGATAGGGTGAAGAGCTTGGAGAGAAGAGACGGGTGATCTTTTTCAAATGTCCTCTATATGCCTTCCCACAGAAATGGTGCAGACATGTTCTGCTGAACAGATGCCATACAGAATAAAAAAGGGTATTGGATTGCCACTTTTCACTGGAGATTTCCCTTTTTCAATAGATTCGGCTTTCTATAGATTTCCCATATCGGATCTGAGGAGGCTTGCTACTCAAGACACTCTAGAAATTCTGTGAAAACATCGCATATAGACATCGCAATCCCAAAGGTCATTTGAGTTCCACTTAGTGACCTCATAGCAATTTCGACAGAAAGGTACGATTGTGAAACTTTATCTCATCAGAGAAAAGTCTGCAGCGCATCATTTGTCAGTGGTCGAGTCATTTTTCATTTAAAAAGCAGGTCATTTTTATAATGAATCATGCAGTGTTTTTTCTTTCTGGCCAATCAGTGAGCTCAACAACTGACCAGTCAGCGATAAATAGGATGTGCCATCATGCTTTTCTTTCCAATCAGAGAAAAATATCACCTTGGCCCAGTTTAGACAGCTTTTCAAAAAACGTGTGTGAAAAAGGTAATGCTAAAGTTTACAGAACGTGAGTTACAGAACAGGTATTCTCATATTTCCAAATATCATGCAAGTCGTATTAAACCATCATAAAAATGAGATGAAAAGGAACAAACGGCAAACGTTAAGATAAAGAGGAGAGGTCAAATAAAGGAACAATTATTGTGAAAACTGAGCTCAATTTCTGTGGTTTCTCTCAGGGCAACATTTGCAAATGAGACAGGAAAAGAACTTTTGAAGTTTCAGGATCAGAAGAGTTGGTCTCCAGTGTTATACAGATATAGTTAATGACTTTCATTGATCTCTTTAACAACTGTCAGTTTTGAACAAGAAAAATTCAACTTCTTAGTTATTTAACCATTTACAAATAAGGTTGAGTGGTTGTGAACTAAAGAACCACAAAGTGCTCTTCATATAAATGTCAAATCTATTGATATATGTGCTAATGGAATGATAAAATAATATTTCAGAACATTTTAAAGGTAAAGCATTTATAATGTAAACAATCTGATGTACAATTTCAAGCGCTGCTGCCCTTTAAGTAAATAAAGAAGACTGCTGATGACCTGTGCCTAGAAGATAGTCACTGACACCCATGAACAGCAGGGTAGGTAACACTGCCAAACAGGAAGTCAAGACAGCAGATGAGACATGAGATCCAATCCTATAATTAGCCATACCCTTTTGCACAAGGAGATGAATAGAATGATCAATGGTTAAAAAAGGATTAACAAATGGATGAATATACTGATATTTAAGTGAGATAATTGATCAATGGATGACGAATGGACAAAACAATTCAGGAATGAAAGATAGGAACAGAAGTGAAGAATAGACAGAGCACACAGACTATCAATAAAATTAGCATAATCATGTTAATCTTACAAGATTACCTAATTATTATGCAAATTAAACGTCAAATATGTTCATCTGTTCATGCCACCAGTAATTTTACCCATCATGCATAGCTTCCCCTGCAGGTGAGGGCTAATGTGCCGAAAGTAATTGTACAGCATCTAAATGTCTCATTTCAGTCTGACATTTCACAGAATGGAGGCCTCAGTTGCACTGGCTGCCTGATAAATTTCAATTAAACGGCCTGTCAGAATGACTAAAGTCGTTCAAAAATACATCAAACACATGAATATATGAATGAGTAAACAGCCGGCCACATCACGTCGTATAAAAGAGGAATCCTCCCAATCTGGTGTCAAGTGGCCCATACCCAATCACTAGAGTCGTAAGAGTGGCACTCATGAATATTAATGAGAGAAAGTACTAGGTGGCTCCAAATCGATCGACTTGTGTTGTGCTCAAAGATTGCATGAATTTCAACCTCAAGTCCATGTTTCATATTTCAAATGCTAAAATATAACAATAGACACACAAATTTAAATATTTTATAAATGTAAATCTTGTTTCATATATATCTTCTTTTTTATTTAATTTTAAAAGATTCAAATAATGATACAGTGGTCCAGTGAACAGTGTAGCTCTCAAATAATCAATAAAATCAATAAAATTCTATAGCGAGAATAAATATTGAAGGTACTAAGAACCATTTCCTTAACATAAAATACACACACACACACACGCACACGCACACGCACGCACACACACGCAACCACATGAATCTCAATGAGGTTAAATAGTGCACAACTACACCACATTCATCACTTTACTGCATCTAGTTAACAGAGCATTTGGCAGGAGAAGGCCAGAGGCGATCCTATAAAATTAGGGGGGAAGGGAAGGGAAGGGAAGGGAAGGGAAGGGAAGGGAAGGGAAGGGAAGGGAAGGGAAGGGAAGGGAAGGGAAGGGAAGGGAAGGGAAAGGAAAGGAAAGGAAGGGAAGGGAAGGGAAGAACTGGCAGAACATTTTGGAATTGAGCAGAAATGTAAAAAATAAAAATAAAAAAGAAAAGAAAGCAATTAAAGGAAAGTCAGATGGATATATATATATATATATATATATATATATATATGTATGTATGTATGTATGTATGTATGTATGTATGTATGTATATATGTATGTATGTATGTATGTATGTATGTATGTATGTATGTATGTATGTATGTATGTATGTGTGTGTGTGTGTGTATGTATGTAGGTATGTATGTATGTATGTATGTATGTATGTATGTATGTATGTATGTATGTATGTATGTATGTATGTATGTATGTATGTATGTATGTATGTATGTATGTATGTATATATATATATATATGTATATATATATATATTAATTATGAAATTTAAAAAGTTTTGATACCACAAAGCTAAGAAGGCTAGGGTCTAGCTTGATTTGAAGGAAAGCATTTGATACCATACAACCACAAGGGGGCAGTGTTAATGCTTGATGGATAGAGTTAATTTTATAATCTTTCTCGTTTTAAATGTGAATAAAGGATAATTATCTCTTTGTAAATATTACAGAAAACAAGAAGACAAGGTAAAGAAGTTTCAGAAGTGACTAGAATCACAATCACTCCAAGAAGCAAATACACTTAGACGCTCCTAGACGATATCTCCCAGTAGCTCCATGATACGTATTGTGATACAAATTTGTATTGCAGTCTATTTTGTCACAATTCTAAAAAACATTCTAAAAAAATACACAAAAATTCGCTGTTTAGTATATTTGTGTCAGCATGAGGGTGTTTGACCTTGTCTGAGAAAGAGTCTGCTGCCCACAATCTCAGTCATGGAGGTCACTTTGTTTTTCTGGAGCCTCTCCGGAGGAATGCAGATATAGAAATCATGTAGCAGCTTACTAAATGAAAAGAGAAGAGAGGGGAACAAAATCAAACTAACATAAGGATTCAATGGTGAAAAAAAACATAATTGTAATGAGATCACAATTAAGGTGTAGCCTATTGAAAGTAAGCAATGCATGTAGCTGTGCTGATGGATGATGATGGGGGAGGATGTGTGCTCTGTCACAAGTATACAGGGAGCATCTGAGTCTGTGTCGATGAAGCTCAAGATCAGAGAGGCACACAGGACCCGTTTGAAGGATGACACACAAAACAACAGATGCAGAAACAGAGGCACTACATAACAAACTCGAAACATATCTACATTTATATATTACCCTAACAGTTTTATTTATGCAGTAAATCTTGATTTGCAATCAATCCCAAAAGATAAAAATAGAACTAATACATAAATTCAAAGCTGCTGTGAGCAGTGAAAGTGACCAGTGGACTATTGATCGCATCGTTGTTTGTGAGATTGCTGGATGGCATCGACAGTCAAGAGCCTGGTTCTGTGTGCACCGTGATGAAGCGAACATCTCTTGGAGCAAAACACACAGAGACACTCTTTCAGCCCTAACAAGATAAAAATGTAAAAATCTTGCTCTTTTGGAGAGAAAATGGGTTCACTGGCTCCTGAAACTCATTATGCACCCAGAGAGTGGCATCTGATAAACTGCTTGAAGCCACCTTAGGCTCATAAAGATTTTAGTGTTCGTGGATCAGCTAAAGTAAGTAGGATGAGAGCTTTTAAGTTATAAATCACTCAATTCATTCAATAATTCTTCACCCCTATGTGATTGAACTATCTACAAAATCACTCCAATTTTTTTAATTGCAATTCACAAATCCTCTGTGATCCTTAAAAAGGCATGAACTACTCTGAGACCAACCTGAGGAGCTTGGCATCGAAAATAGTCTCCACATCCTGGAGGACTGTGGGCAAGTACTTCAGAGCAGCCACCTAAACACACATGCACAAACATACGGGTACTGAATACCATTCGTTTTAACTTAAAAAAGACAACGATAAAGATATATACTGTGAGAGAAAAAATTAAATCATTATATTTAGACATACTATTGGTTAATCTTAATGTCTGATTATTTGAAATTACTGCTAAAAAAAACCCAGAGTCCAAACTGCTACGTCACAGGAAGTAGGTGTATAGCTTGAAATTTGATCCCTACAAATAATAAAAAGATTAAGCTCAGAGCTTTGCATTGTTTGATTGTTTGGTTATATTAAATAAAGCCGCCTTTGCTGTTTCCTGTTAACATTGCTTTCAGAGTCATTACTTTATTGAGAAAAGGAAAATTCTACAGCAATGCATATAAGTACACATGCTAGTGCTGTAATTTTTTTCCAATTAATCGAGATTATTTACAATCAAAAGATATTATGGAAAAATGAAAATATTTAATGTAATCTCAAGACAAAAAACCTATTTAAATTCAAAATCTGGTTGTTTATTGAAAAATAGATTTTCGTATGTAATTAACATACAGTGAAACCGTTCATTTGAATTCTTCGTCCCCCCTGAAGAGACTTCTCTTGGATAGAGACCTCCCATTTTAGAACCGAATATTTAAAATTTCCAATCCCTCCAAAAACACATAGATTCAGTTTAAAATATTAAATAATAAATCTCCCCCCAATAAAGGTTACAATTTTAAGTAGAAAATTGTTATGTATGTAAAACGGACTCAGAAACAATAGAACAAACATTTTACGAGTCTGAGACAAGCATATCAGCGTTTTATTTGTGCAATGATTTATATCTAAGCAAATATAAGGTGGATCCTTTCTCACAGGTGGAGACATCCAACGTGGTGTTATAGAGACAACTAGAAATTTAAAATGTGATTTTTATTAAGATGACCAAATTTACATACACAAATCTAAAATGATTAAAGCATCCTCATCTTGGACAGATAAAAAAATGAATTTAGTGTTTTAAGTGTAAGCCCCCAAGTCAAAGAACGTCACTGTATTACTAATCACCCAATGTTTTTAAATGATTACAGATCAAGATCATTCAGATGTTTTTACAACCATATTTCATGAAGATGATGGGCCCCTAGCGTTAAATAATACATGGGACGGTTCTAAATTTTAGTAGTTTCTTCAATCTCCTTAAATGTTTTCTCTGCGTTATTCCAATGAGTTGACCCTTCTCAAACATCCTTTCCACGACCAGGGAATGTATCTTTCGACATTAAGAAAAGAGAAGCAACTCATTGCACCAGTTGTGGTTCAATAACCTGTTGCCAGGTGAAAGATAATCCCCCATGCAGTAAATTTACAATATAAGGCTTGTATCTATTTACTTAGTTAAATTTAGGTGGTCAGGCAGTGTGTATATTTCCCATTATTTCCCATAATTCAAAGTATTTTGCCTTGAGACCTTAATTCTCAATTTCATCATACCTGCTGAAGTTGTGTGGTGGTGAAGTCACTTTTCATCAGATTATTGATCGACTCGAATAAACTTTTGAGAGATTCCTCAAACTCAGCCTGCTCCTTCCCCTCATAGAGTCTGAAAAGAGAGACGGCACACACAGAAACATTACGGTGTCTAACAAATCCGTGAACTTGCCCAGCTCAAATTTGAACATAATATTAAGTTCAACTTTTAAAACTTTTCAGTCAAAACCTGGTGTTACGGAGGTAGATGTATTTCAAACCTACGTTTGCCACGTTTGGAGATGGCACAACCAGAGACCCACAAATATAATTGGTATTTATAACAGTTCAGTAAAAATAAATTTGATCACAAAAATGCTAGTTTTAAAGGATAAATTGTGAATACTAATAATATCATTTTAGTATTATAATATGAAACATAGAGCTTCATAGGGGTGTCCCAATTTATAGGTGTGTATTTTCAGCCCTTAGCACTCAGTTTCAAGGGTAAGGGGAATGTATATGGGGAATAAGTGTGGCTAAGGTAGAGAAGCCAGTGGGAGAAATGGAATGACTTTTTAAACCTTAACCTAGATACAAAATCTTTTTTTTTAACACCAGATTGTTAAATTTGGATATTCCTTTCAGGAGGTACTTTAGGAACCTGCTCACATACATCTGAAATAGCTTTCATTTTGTATTGTGAGGTATGTAGTTGGGTTAATTCATTACCAGTACAATTCATTTTTACTAACTCCTCATTAAGACTCATCTCAATCAAAACATACAAATTAATGTCTATAGATAATCTTTTTATATGCTAATTATATATTATTAATCCTTTTTGTGTATTGTTAATGTGTATGGTATATATCCCAAATATTTATTGAATAATTGTATATTCTTTTGACAGCACTGTGGCCTTCCAGTTAAAAGGTTGCCGGTTCGAGGCTCACCGGTGACCTTCCTGGAAGGTCAAGTGTGCATGTTCTCCCCATGCTTGCGTGGGTTTCCCCAGGAGACTCTGGTTTCCCCCACAATCCCAAAAGCATACGGTTAGGTTAATTGAATTATCTAAATTCCCCTTAGGTGTGCACTGTCCAGGGTGTACCCCAGCCTCTCGGCCAATGTGAGCTGGAGATATGAGCACCAGCAGACCCCCATGACCCCGAAAGGGAAATACGTGGGCAGAAAAATGAATGAATGAATATTGTTTCCTATTTTTAACACTTTTAAAAAATATATTATGCACTAAAAATATATACCATCTGAGGATCTGTGGACCACAGTATCTCTACTGTTATTGCATAAAGGAACACACTAAAAAAAGAACTGGCTAACATTTTTTTTAAAAAAAGAAGCACACAGATTGTTGGTTTTGGCTGTATAATACAACAAGATCAAAGCATGAAACCCATTTTCAAATTTAATTACAATATCTTTAAATATGAGGGTTCTTTACATGCTATACAAGTTCTATTTAGGTTAACTCTATGTTATTATATTTGTAACATACCAACTACATGTTCTATACATGTTATACATTGTTCTATATATGTTAACACAAAAATATTTTTAGGTATAAAAATATCAGCTTTCCACAGATATGTGAAATGTTTATCTATTTTCTGAGTTGTCTTATATCAAGAAGATATCCCAGGATGCTAAAAGGATAACTTGCAAAGAACAGGTTTGTGCACTGAAGCATTGCTAGAGAAAAATTCTGTTGGGCTACAACGCTACAGTATATTGTACACATACACAGAAATTACTGTTTAAACTTGTGATGTAAGAGTTTAGGATGAAAGCTGCACACAGTGCAACCAATGGAAGAAACTGATCTGATTACCATTAATATTGCTTCATGGTTTTGCAAGTAAATTGCTAAATGTTCTACTAAAAAGTTATATCTAGGAAGTCAAACCAATTTATGATTACTCAGATTCATATAAGCTGCCATCAGGTTCAAAGGGCTCGGCGCACATTTCTATTTCTGCATTTACAGTGGCTTTTATCCAGAGCAAGGGACAAAAAGCAATTAGACAAAGAGCCGATAGAGTTCGCCATAAACATTGGCAGGTTTGAGCGACATTGGAGTCCTCCTATGAGAAGCAGAGATTAAACATGTTTTAATGCATGAGATGGAGAGGCTTTCAGCGTGCTGCATCTGCTTGTGATGCTAAAAGTCTCTGAGGAGGCTGAGTGTTTTTGGGTCAGTTATGACAAGGACTCTGTAACCATCCGGAATATGTCTAATATTAAATCTCTGAAATCATGATTATTTCGGAGGAAAGCAATACTGTAAACTACTTCATAGTTTTGTGTGCGTGTGCGTGTGTGTGTGCATTCTATTGTCTAGATTCATCCATTATCTTTAAACCCTAAATTATTTATAAACAACGCTTTCAGTTTAACTAAAAAGCATGATTTAACTGTTTTTTTTCCTTCCTTTCAGATCATGGGTTAAGCATTAGTTAGTTAAGAGATTGGCTTTGACAGTAGGCACAGAGGAAAAAGGAGTTTTATTTCTGATTCATTGCACTGTGACCCTCACAAGCTCTTTTCATATATGCCTTCTGCCTCTCATATATGTCTCTTTGTGCAGACCTGTGCTTGCTCATCCTTTATCTATCTGGTTTTATCTCAGCACAGATGTGATGGTCAGACGGGTTTCTGAGCATGGAGATTACGCTCTGACACACCACAGTATTTACCGCGGTACTGCTGACGAACAGACGTGATTACTGGAGCATTGTTTCTCTAATCCGTTCCAGAGCTGCAGCTAATACGTCACCTCTAACCATTCACAAGCCACGCACATACATTATATTGCCAAAAGTATTCACTCATTTAAAAAAAAGGAAATCAGATGATATGCTCCAAAACAAAGAGTAGAGAGCTTCATCAACAAGTGCAATGTAAAGTATCAGATGCAGTGGTGTGATGGTTTCCAGGGGAACAATTCTTGTTGATGTTTGAAAGTAAACTGACGGTCAGCACCTGGGTTTTTGCATAGTTATGCTGTTTGCCCACATGCAAACACGTAATTATCTTTTTCATGTAATCTTTTCCAAGGTGCATTTTCTAAACACAAAACAGGGTGTTCGGGGGTGTTGGAGATGAAGTATATAATTGTCATCGTAACAGTGCTTGATTTATTTTTTTAGTACAACCCCAGCTTATTATTTTTTTAAACAAAAACTTTGTCTTTATATTACACAATCCTGAAACTGTACAAAAATACCATTGTGCTTTTTTTGTGCAAGAACTTTGAAAAACACAACCCATATCACAGGTCTTGTCCTTCCAAGGGTTTCCCTTCTTTTCACCACTAAATGGCACTGATGACAACAATTTGGGGTCTGTAAAATGAAACTGAAAGACAATCTTGGAATTTCTCTCATTTTAATTTGAATAACCTTGCAAATCTGTGATGGACCGGCAACCTGTCCAGGATTTACAGCAGAAATGCACCAGTGGTTTTGAAGCTGAATGAATGAAAATGAATGAATGAATGAATGAATGAATGAATGAATGAATGAATGAATGAATGAATGAATGAATGAATGAATGAATGAAGTTATTCTAATTATGTTTCATAACTTGTGTAACGTCAACCAAAATATTAAAACTAATTTGAAACATGCACATTATATTATAAATATATATGTAGACTTGAGGTCTACAACATTTCTGTTTAAAGACCCTGTCTGAGAGCAACTTGGTTCTCACATCACAGATAATACCATATATCAAATATTTAAGATGTAGTAGAAAACTACATAAGATGTAGTAGAAAACACAATCGGAGTCGAATGGACCTTTAACCTTTCTTTCTCTTGGGTAATATCTGATTCAACAAGTGTATCTTGGCACCAATACATTTTATACAAGGTCACCATACCCAAAAACAGACAAAGCATACTCAAAATAAATGTCTACTATGTTTTTTAGATGTATAGAGTACTGACTGTGAGTAGAGCATTCTTGAGCGGACGATGAATTTGAAGATGTACTCAAGGGCTTTGAGCGTCCTCAGAATGGGCTCACAGGCCTCTCCTCGACTGCATACATCCAGATATGTCTTCAACACTGACATAATCTTCCTGAACACAACAAACACACACAGTTTTACTAATAACACTACTACTACAACTGATAATAATAATAACTTTCATAATCCACCAGCAGTGTTCAGATTATGTGATGGCTGCCATTGGCCACAAAGTCAAAACCTCATGTTAAAGTTTCATCTGAAGGATTGCGCTTGTTTACATCACAGTGAACCAATAAAGACTTCCACACACCGATCTGAATTGAGATTCACATGAACCTTCGGATGGCTTCTCACCAGGGGGCTCTTCGTCTAGGTTGAGGAAATATTAATGCAATGACACTCCCTGCCTGAAGATGGTGTTTATGTTACAACGGACGCTCTCCAGGCCAAATATGGAAACATAAAAGAAGAAGATAATGACAACATCAAAGAAATCAAAGAACAAGTAGAAAAAAACATGAACAGTTTCCTGTTTCCTGTGTGAAGTGAGCTTTAATTGTTCATTCTACTTGCAAAAAAACGTATCCGCCATGGCAGTACGAAACTCTTTTTCATTGGCACCACTTGCTTGGTCGGATGTGTGAGCTCCCGTTGGCGCCTCTGGTTTTGCATCATGAAGCTTCACATCGAAAAAACATTTGGTCTGAAGTTTCACCTGACAATGCACCTCAATCGAAACCATGGGTGGAAATGAAAAAGATTTTTGGATTTCCATATCAGTTCTGTTTTTCGCGAGGAGAACAGCCAATAAAAACTGTCTCTTTAGGTGACGAGTAGGGTGTTTTTTGGTTGCTTCTCTGTTACTTCTTCTTTGCTGTTTCCCCATGTGACGCAGAGTGCATCTGTACAGCAAACACCATCTTCAGTCAGGGAGAATCATTGCATGACTATTTTCCATCCAAACATTTGTGTGAATCTCAAGTAGGACCGGTGTGTAGTGGCCTTAAATCATTTTGTAAGGTTTAGTATCCAGTTACACAAATTTAGCCAACTTTCTCATTAATATATAAGCCAAAAACAACACCAAGTGTTAACTATTACATTTAGTAAACACCTCAAATGCACAGGATTCTTGTGATGGGTGCAGCCGTGTTTCATTTTATGCTGGAACTATGTACACAGTTCCTATCAGCCTAGAAAATGTGGAGAAATGTAGAACCAGAGAATAACTTGATAGTTTGAAAAATGGCAAAGCACTACAAATAATCTCAGCAGGAGATGAAGAATGAAGTGTTCCACTGCAAAAACTTTACAGAATTTAAGAAAACAAAACATTTTTTATGTATTTGTAATTAAAAAAATTATGTTTTATCTGGTTTATATTTTTTTTTGCGAATCATTTAATCCATAATCAATATTAAAATTGTGCAAAATTGTGGAGGTGTGTTGGGGCACCCAAGAGACTCCCACAGATCAGCTATAAGCACAGGGTCTTTAGCATTACTATCCAGACACAGTCCAACATTTTAGTAATTTTTAAATTATCGAGGACTGACACGCAAAGTGTGCTACATGCGATCCCAAAGTGTCTCAAAAAATGCCGTAATAAATGCCATCAGTGTGTTCCCTCTCTTTGATAAACACTGCCATCTAGTGTTCACAGGACTGCTTTACCCACTTGTAAGCCAGTGTAGCACTGAAGTGTTGTTTGATGTAGGCTTCCAGAACGGTGTTGAAATGCTGAAACTTCCTGTCAGCGATCAGACCAATGATGTAGATCTAGAGCAGAGTCCAAAATAAAACTGCATTAAAAACTATTTAATTATTTATCTGGTTCATTTTTGAGTGAGCACTCTTGAGGCAAACACAAGCTGCTTTTCATTATTGACAGCAAAACATTCCATGTTGCCTACCAGTGCATCAAACACCAAAATGTCATAGTCATCCGTCTGAGAGTGCTCCATCATGATGTTGAAGAGGGCATCCAGAGTGTCTTGCAGGAACTGAACACAAACAGATGAGAGTGATCTGATCAGAAATGGTGTATGAAATAAAAGACAATGAAAATTATTTTTATCCAACAAACCTTCACGACTTCCTCTCCATCGATGAGTTTGAGCTCCTGCAGATTTTGTTTCAGCATTTCAGGATGAGTTCTCCACTTCAGAAGCCCCAACAAACCCACTGCACAACAGCGAGATGGACATGAATTTAATTCTAAACAGAACATTCAAGAGAAAGACACCAGACATTCTGCCTTCCTCAGAACACACTTAAAACACTTAAATTATACTGACATCAGTAATTTATTCAACATAAAATAAATGAAAATAAAATAAAATGGAAAACAAACAAGAACAAAAAATTGTTATTATTTTATTTTTGTTATTTGCCTTTGGATTGTTTTATTAACATGTTTCAGGGGAAACTAATTAAGATGTCCTGCATATTAAGTAGTCTACATCCTTATAAGGCAATCTATCCCGTCTCTCATTTGACTCAACCAGCTGTCATTTTCCAACCTTACACCCTCTCATATACGTTATTCTTAGAAACATAATGCATGCCATCATTTCAAACGCTCATTTAAACCCTGATTGTCTAATATAATTGATAATTTTATAATGCGGCACTTTTGTTTTTTAAAACTATATTTAACATTTTTTTATTGTGATTTTATCATCTTCAAACACGAACAATGTTCACCCAGGAAAAAACATCTAAAGCTACTATAGATAAATACAGAGATCCAGACCGTTCTGGGTGAGTTTGGTGGAACAGACGAGTGTGTGGATGGTGAAGGTGTCTCTGGAGTTGACAGAAAGGCCTCCCACACTGCTGGAGCTGCGCATCAGTGTCGCTCCCTTGTGGCTGTCTGTCTGACTGCGCTCCGACGGCTGTGACAGGTATGAGCTCACATCCTCCATGCGCTTGCTGTCTCCCTGCACACACAGGGGAGAGAATAGATGTGAAGGAATAAAAGAGAGAGACTCAAACAAACACTGAGCTTATTAACAACATTTGAACAAAAAAGAGATGCTTAGAAGAGTGTTGGAAACCAGATATTAGTGTCTTTAAACAAATTAAACCCTGCCATTTTTTTCTAGTTCAGAAGCACCTCAGTTTGTGTTTTCATTTACCTTCCTTGAGTTTAATTAATGTATCTCTACATTTATTTTCCCTGTATGTTATATTGTATTATCTTTCATAAATCTATCATTTATATTTAAATAGGCTTTTCAAAATGCATGCACTGATTTAAATAGTTACATTTGTATTCCTTTAATTACTATTTAATTATTTACTATTATTATTAAATTATATTTCCATTTTATTGCTTTAATTAATTTGCATTTGTATAAATAGTGCTGAGAAAAGATTTCAAGCAAATTTGAAAAAATGGCGTAAAGAAATTTTGAAACTCAATGTTCCGCTGTTTTAAACCTCGTACACAGCTGTTTTTGTTCCGTTTCATGACTGGGCATCAAACTACATTTGCAAGTCGATGATAATTAGCATGTATTTGGTATAATGTGTTGATCATGCACTTGCAAGTGTACCTACAATAATTTCTGCTGTTTGGATGATAAAAGGTACTCTCCAAATATTGATTGATTGGTGAAGTTTTCATTCACTGCATTTTTAATTAACACTTAATATTGAAAGCACTATTTTTCCAAACACCATTTTTTACATCAAACAAGAAAACATTTATTTATTTTTATTTTAAATTACAATGTTTTTTTTCTGTTATTTAGGGGACTAACATTGGACCTGGGAACCTCAATAAATAGAACAAAGTAGACATTTAAACATTTAAATATCTGATTTGTTCTAAACAGCTATATTTTTCTCCAATGCGGCCTATAAAATTCACCAGAGTTCAGATGCATTGCTCTTAGTTGGCTGGAGTTTCTGACCTTGAAAATGGTGAGGTCGTGAATACCGTCTCTCAGAACAGTTCCGTCTTCCTTCATCAAACGGACAAAGGCCATTGCAAAGTTCCTCTCACTCTTGTCCTTCGCTGCAGGGCCACAGAGCATAAATCCCAAATTTTATTACATTCACCAGTTTATACAATATGATAGAAAGTAACCAACATATGATCCAACAACAGAACGAGAACTCAAATGCAACGAGATAACAATAAAGTTTACTGTAAATAAATTGTCATTCAGAAAAAAAAAGAACTGAAATTAACTGAAGCAATACAGAGAAGTGAAACAAGCAAGATGGGACAAGAAAGGACTTGAGAGATATCAGCAAACAGCAAAAATCTCTTTTTTTAATTATAAAATAAGTAATTTAACTTCAAATGCAGTCGCATACACTAGTTATGTACTCTAAAACAGATATAAATCCAATGGATATTGAAACCATTATCTGAATATTTGAAGGCAAATTCAAAGTTTGAAAGATTGAGGATAATTTTAGACATTTGAGCATCTATTAATCTGCAGTAATAACCCTAATCCAAATGGAAAGCATCTGGGGACCCATTATGATTTGAGACACACAAAAACACATTTTGCATACTTCACATAGTGCAAGTTCGAGTGTAGATTTAAATTCGTCTTTGAGGGAATTTTAACTTACATTCCTGTGAGGAGCGATGGCGGAACATGAAGCGCAGGTGAACTCTGGGCATCTCTTCCAGAGGGATCGCCACCTAAAGGAACGAGGAAAAAACATCACAAAAGCAAATGAGACGACTGAAGACAGCTGTCAATACGAACTTACAATAATTGTTACAGCGAGCCAAAATGCTTCCAAAAATGCATGTGTTTCTAATTGAATAATTTACCATGTTAGTGCAAAATGGTATTCTGCACTCCCCACCTTATTACTAGCCCAAAGACTTTTTATTGAAAAGCCTGTGTTACTATGAGTATTTAAAGTAAACACTTCCTTGTACACATCCAAGGGTCTTCGTTCAGCCACCTTCTAGCTTGAATTGTCTAGAAAATATCACAAGAGAAGCAACAAGGATGCATCCTTTATCCTGGCTCCTCTATATTTGTATAACTAATAGTGGATTCTCTCCAAGTTCCTCCTGGATGACCTCCTCACACTAGATATGTAATTTTAACCACAGTCAGAGCATCCCAATATACACCTTTTTCAGCCCAGCGAACCATACCCTCCTGGGTGCTGTTCCTCATTCCAGCTGCTTCAAACTCAGCTGCATACTGAGTATCACCTGCTATAAGCACTGGCTCAATGAACAGCATCAGGATCACAATGTTGGCAAAGAGCAGAGAGCAAAATAATGCGGCTCTTAAAACATAGCTGTATGTATGTCATTTTTTAAAAATTGTTAATAAACTGAGTGGTATGATATGCCTCCCTCTCCCACCTTGAAGGTCTCCATCCAGCGAGGTTGTTTAATCTGGTAATAAATGACTGATTTATATTCATTTACAGGGCGGTCTCCAGCTCCCAGACAGATCGAGTTCTGTAGAAAAACACAAGAGAGCTGTCAAGCAAGAGTAAAACAACAGCCACATCTAAATACCTCACCAGAAAAAAAAATTCTGACAGTGACTCGCTGGAAAATCGAAAAAAATCGTCTCAGAGAAATGGATTCATTAGCAGATAAAAGTTCAGCAGAACAAAACATCTGAGATAATATAGCACAAAGTTTACACTACAAAAAGTACAAAATCATCGACTGATTGAAATGTGGTTTTTGTCATTTTTTTTTTCAGTGCAACTTGAAAGCTGCTATTATCTCTCCCGAAGTGCCACAGGGCTCTATTTTAGGTCCAATTTTATACTCATTCTGAACAAATGATCTATATCTGATATACAAACAGGCAGCCCTTTGGTGCAGTGGGTAGCACTGTGCTTTTCCAGTTAGAAGGTTGCCTGTTTGAGGCTCACCGGTTAACTTCTAGGAAGGAGTTTGCATACCCGTGCTTGTATTGGTTTCCTCTGGGTACTCCTTTTTCCTCCAGAATCCCCAAAACAGCCCTGGGTTTACCTGCCTTGATTCCCCCTGTGAGGCAACCATGCCCCTTTGTCTATAGTAGCTTTCCCATGTGGTAGCCCACATGAATTGGAATTGCACTGGTTTTCCCCACACATGTCAAACAAGGGTAATTAAATTTACTAAAACTTGTTAACTGGATTGAAATGATTGACAAATACTATCCTTATTAAACCCTTAAACATCATTTAAATACTGTTTATGGTTATATTATCTGCCATAAAATGTAACGCCATTCTTTCCATAAAACTAGCCTCCTCCTTCTGCATTTAAGCACTATAAAGAAAACATTTGGCTTGACTTGTCTTATTTTCATTTTATTTTATATATATATATATATATATATATATAATTTTTGTTTATATTAGTTTTAGACACACCTGTTTAAACAACAGTAAAAAAAATATGTAAAAATTAGCTGATAGATGCTAATATATCTTGATTTTGATATAGGTTGGTATAACTAAGTCACTTCTAGATACCATCTAGTTCTATATAGTTTTTTTTTTTTCTCACTATAGAAAGAACCTCCATTTACCCCCGATACTGTCTGAGCTCAATGGCTTTTGCTTTTAAGTCACTACAGGGAGCTACACCTTCTTATGTAAGTGACCTTTCAGTATGTAAGTGACCATGATCAGCAAGTCAGCAGCTACTTGTAGTTCTGAAGGTACACTTGAAGCCCTCAGGTGTTCGTGCCTCCTCTGCTTTTGCTCCGAACATGTGAAATCTGCAGCAAGGTGATGTTAGGGCTGTTGCAGAATTGTGTATTTTGATAGATTGGTGCAGAAGATTGCATTGTAAAATAGGCTTGAAAATGTTAGCCTAAAGAATGATCAACATCCCCTGATCTTTCCAATCAGGGTCGTAGGTCACACTCACCGGCACAAGCTTGCCATCCTGGTCACATACAAGAGTGATGATCTCCACATTCTTCTGTGTGGTCTTATTGTACTTATCAAAGTCTCCAGAGTGGAGTGTGACATAGATATCATTGCGGATGTCTCCAGGCATGATTATCTCAGGGAACCCCAGCTTACGGGCCACTACTGTGCTGCGGTCCACCAGATGAGGGGACTCCTTTCTTATCTGAAGCATGTCTCCCACTAGAGCCTTCATGGTCACCCACAGACCTGTGCAAAAAGAGCAGAATATTTATATATTTATATATATTTATATATATATATAAATCTTGTTTTCTTTCTTGTTTTATATTTCATGTTCATGTCTCTGAGTGCTTTTAAGTGAGTTGGTTTGTTGTTGTGCATTAAAGCCCCTTGCAGTGAAGGGACCACCATCACTCTAATGTTTTGGTTTACGTGGTTGCCCCTGAGATCCTCATCATCAGAGCTCATCACAACTCTCAGTCATGCCACGTCCTTCTCAGGGGGCAGTGATGAAGGTAGCGTGTGTAAAGAAGAGAGAGTACATCAGAGCTTTGAGTCATACCTTGCCCTCCACTGTCACCTCGGGATGTCGTCACTTTGTTCAGCAGTGCGTGTAAGAAGTCATTCTCAGCTATGACTCTGTGAACAAAAATATATGTATTCTTGTATCAGATCATGTTTTATGCATAATATTTACATTTAATACTTAGATTATTAAATGAATTAATTTTGTGTTCACACACTTACGGATGAAAGGGAATGAAATATTGTTTCTCTTCATCACATTCTGTTTTTCCTTTGATTATGTCACTGATATCCATCACTGAGAAGAAACACAGATGATATTTATCCTAAATATCTGTTTTGCAAAATCTTTAAATTTCACCCTGACACGTACCAGCGACACCAAAGGGCCTGCGAAGTCCTGTGGTCCACTTCTTATTATTGGTTTCTTTCAAATCCATGCGACCAACGCGCACAATCTGACAAATGAGGAAAATCTTCTCTCGACTGAGGTCTTTATTCCCCAGATCCTTCAGACAAATGTACACAAATACATACGGAATGAAATGTAATATTGTCATTCAGACTGATAAATTCAAGGTAAACTATTGAAGAGGATGTGAACTTTTTAGTTTACTTTGTAAAGTTCATAAATTATTATTTTTTTTTAAAATAATTGCACATTTTGTATGGCTATTAAATCCTTCATGATCTAGAAGTGAGCTTGGGCCTCTCTCTTTTCTACCTTCAACACATTTACATTTATGCAGACGCTTTTATCCAAAGCGACTCAACACATCTTTTTAATTGGTCAACAGTTTGCATAATAATTACATGCACTATTAAAGTATAAATGTGCTCTGCACACATGGTCAAAGATCATCTCCTTAAGGTTAGACTTCCTTAATTTAAGTAAAGACTACTCACAAATAAAAACTTTCATATCACATTTTATAAGATTTCAAAGTGTAAACTGACACTGAAATTAAAAACGAAAGGTTGATGTATTAATAGTCAAACATTTGCCGATTAAATTGAGTTGTTAAATTTACAGTGAATTGATAAATGCTTTGTAATTGCCCTTATAGAAAGTTTAAAAACTTTGGTTAGTTAAAAAAATTGGTAATATTGAGATTTAAATTTGAAAAGTTGCAACATGTCCATGGTGTACCTCCGCTTTTCGCCCAAAGTGAGCAGTAGACCCCAGTGACCCCAAAAGCCAACAAGCTGGTAAGATGAAGGAATGCATGAATGAATGTTTAAATTGCATGATGATTACAGACAAATAGTTAAGAAAAATGTCAAGGCAACATCTAGCTAAATTTTGAAAAAACTGTTCCCAAACATTCTTTAGCTTGGAAAAGTTTTGACCCCTTCAGCCATTCTTTTTTAAATTATTAATATTAGTGCCGCAGATTTTAGCAGCAGAGCAGTATATTTGAAAACTAAGACCAAAAAGACCCAAAGAAAAAAAACCACAAAGACAGCAGAATTATTAGAGTGTGTTAAAATGGTAACGGATTTGGCATCTATCAATTCCACACAATAGCATGTTCCAAACGCTACGAGCTCACACATTACAGCTGTCGTGAAATGCCTACAAGTACAGAATTGTCTTGAGATGGCATTTTATCATCTCCATACTAAAAAGATGGTTCTATAACCTTGGGGCAGCAGGGAATTATGCTCTCACCGAACGAACAAAGTGTTCTTGCAGTAACCACGGGCTTGAGGAGCTTTGTAATGGATGCAAAGTCTGAAGGGGTCATGGTATTCAGAGCAAATAATCTAAACAAAATAAAATGATGGACCAAAAGTCTTATACCCAAATGAAGACATTTCTGCCTCAAAAATGTTAAATCTGTTTCTTTCTATATTTTGAATTGAACCTTCATAATAATCATAATAAAACATCTAATTTAGGTCAGAAACCACAAGCAGCACAACCAACTCTAAGAATTCAGTTCAATATTCACACAAAAATTGCTCAAACAGAAATAAATGACTGAAAATGAAAAAATCAAGACAAAGAAAAGTAAACCTTAAACAACAAAACAATAATAGTGTAAAAATAAAGAAAGAAATCGGAAGCCAAATTATAGGGGACTACATTCATGCGAAAACAATGGAGCACACAAGAAGAATATAAATCAGGTTAATCAGGACGTAACAGGGCCATGCAAACAAGACAGTTGAATCTAGAAGTGAGAAGGGTGGTTTCAAGAAACTTGACAGGAGAGCACTTCGTACAAGAAGCCAAGCAAAGCCAACAAGTGCAGTATACAAGAGGCACTGATAACTGGTTGTGGACTTAAGCAACAAAAGGCAGTATGGAGCCGGTATCCATAACCTGTGCTCAACAGAGATGCAAGACAAACCTGATGGTTTGATACACAATATACAAGAGTTTGACATACAAATATAAATAAATACAATTATTATTTTCCTAAAAGTCCATGTGTTTCTGTAATGGACTTTTTGATCTTAAGTGACATGCAGCAATGACTTACAGTGAAAACCACTTTCAGGCTGTTGAGCATCTCAATGTCCTTTGGTAAACCTTTATCTCCCCAGCGGACCAAATAGTTCTCACTGCAGAGAAAAACAGGAGAAAGAGAGATTGTGTATGTGTGGAATCCAGCAATTGTTAGATTTTTGGGCTTTGAAAAGAAATATATTTGCATTGGATTCAACTGTAACAACAAAAAATGTTTTGTTTTTTTGCCCATGTCTGACAAATCTGGCTTTCACCTACATAGGTATAAAATATGCGGGCCAAACATGGTAGGAGTACAAGTACAAGCAAAAGACCATAAACATTGCATTAATTCAAAATAAGCATCTAATATACAAAAACATATTCTCGCGTTCACCACCAGGGTCTGCACTGTAGTAGCAGCATGAAGTGGCTCGTAGTAATGTACAAGGCAAGCTATCCTGATATAGATTACATCCATGTTATATCCTCCAGTGAGGAGTTCTGGGGAGGAAAGAGGGTGAAGCACGAACAATGTCAACTAGAGACAAGTAAAGCTGGCTTAATTGTGCGGCTCCCTGATTGCTTCTCCTGAAATTTATTATACAAGTGTCACTTAGAAGTCTTGTGCAGCTGTGGTAATTGGACTAAAGTGTTACATGATGTGAGCAGACACACATTAACATAACATGAAATGGCATGTGGCCGCTGAATTAAAGGTGTATTTTGAAAAGTCCACGCTTTACATGATGGCATTGGCCCTGCACTAATCAGAACGATCACCAAAAACTGTGTAAAATGGTAGCTAGGCAATCTCACCTGATATTTGTCTGTCTGATGGGGTCATAAAGAGACATGAAGAGCTCTGAATCTTCCCCAATTCGACACACAAAGTTTCGTACAAACACATAGAGGCTGTGAGTGGGAGAGGACTGGATCCGCGCTGAGACTTCTGAACTCTCCATTTGAACATTCGACTGTGAATTCAACATATAGCAAATATAGTCAAAAGAATAGCACTCAACCAACTCAACCATTTAAGATTTGAGTTTCAGCTTTAGAACTACACCAAATATTGCTTAACACAATGAATAAAGCATGGTATAGGATTCTAGTTAGTACTTCGAATAAGTGGACATGATTGGATGACAGGCTGAAAAGGTCTCCATGCTTGTTTTTTTTATATCAACAATCAAACACATTTTTCAATCATTAATTTTCTTTCCGACTTTCTGCTAAAACTCCTTCCAGGAACGTCACCGGTGAATGGACACAGTGGTACCCTCTGCATTTTTTATGACATATTTGAAGATGATATAATGAGGAAGGCATGACTCGATTCTATAATGTTACTGTGCTCCAGGTGCTTTTAGCTTTTACCAAACATGATTTTGATCAATTGTTGGGGAACGCTGTGACTGGGGATTTGGGATGATTGCTAATGTGTACTTGGTGTTTGCTGGAGCATTGCCAATTAGAGTTTATATTTTGTGCCTGGGGCTGTATTTTCAATTGTTTACATATCTATTTGGTAGCAGAGGCCTTTCTAAATCGTGACTCTGGTTTTGTATGGTGAAAAAAAAAAGTTGTGTTTTAGTTTGTTTGACATCAATGAAGGTTTATTAATTCACTCCTTTACATTCAGCATGAATTCACCCCAGGCTTCTTCCAAAGCAAGGTAGAGTCTCAGGAGGTGAATGCTCAATTCTTTACTTGATCCTCTCACTCTGAACATCTAAAACATCCCTCATTAAAATGAAAAGCTGTTCCTCACACTTTCATGCAAGGTTTAAATACAACTTCAAAGTGTGAAATTGTATATTTGCATTCTTCCTGTAGCCATAAATATCATAAAAAATCTATTAAAAGGTGTAATTGAGGAAATTAACTTTTATGTGTGTGCCTTTTGTTTTGAAAGCATCCAGAATGTAGGAAAAGTTTTCTAATTTCTCCTAACAAATGAATTATCCTTTACATGCATACCATGTTGACATGTCTTTAAAATAGTCCCTAAATCAATTATGGAATTAATGCAATTGCAGTTTGATTTCTGGATGTGGCAGATACTTAAGCGAATGAAAGATAATTATCCTCCATCGAAGCTACAGAAGCAACCAACACCTATGCCCCAGCCTAAAAGGAGAGATAACAACTTCATGTTTTTCTGCACCAGAAAACACAACATAACCTTGTTTTCTACTGGAGGGGAGATTTTTGTAGTTATTTTTATTAGGGGCTTTGTCAGACAACAGTTGGTAAATCTAGCCAGGATGACAGGTTTACACCATTGTTCTATTTAAAGGAACATCCTGAGATTTTAAGTCACGACAAAGAGTCAGGACCTCAGTTTAAAATCTGCATCATCTTTGGATTTTGATTGTTTAACAGCACAATATCTTCACCACTGCACTGAGGCCTCCTCACACCACTTCCTATTTTCATCTGTGGTGAAACTATGCTCAGCCCTGCTTAGATTTAGTTGAACCATCAAAATCTTAAATTTTAGTCAAACATTATTGATATATTTCATTACATTCTACATTTTTTTATTTTAATGACAAATTGGTCAATCATTTTTCCAAAAGTGCCCTGCGATGGACTGGCAATTTGTTTAGGGTATACCCCCACCTCTCGCCCAAAGTATGCTGAAGATAGGCACCAGCAGACCCCCGTGACCCCGAAATGGAATTCATTTTTCCAAAAGTAATAAGTAGATGTCTGCTAAGTAAACAGTAAATGTCTATTTTGCAAGTTTTTTAAGGTACTTTTAAATTAATTTATCTCTATGTTGTCCTCAAAAATAGAGGAAAAGTGTACATCAATGGACAGTAGGATAAGGTTTTCTTGTTTGTATCGACTGTCTGTGTGAACGTTTATTTGTTCATAACAAACTGAACAATAATCAGGATAGTTTTTACAGCTTTATCATTTGAAATGTATCATGTTAGTGAGATCCTTATAAAAGTGATATTTAGACCTGTTCCTCTTTTATTCTCTCAGTGATTTTAGCCGCAGCGTCCTGGTGAGCTCTGAAGAGGCTAATGATGCTAGCTCGCTCCGGGTCAAGGATGTTTCCATTGACGTCCCGGACCACCACATCTAGCTCGAGGATCCTGTAGAGGAAGAGGATGTATATATATAAAACTTCCTATATATTCCTATATATATATATATATATATATATATATATATATATTCCCATAAATAAAACTAAAGGTAAAATTGTGTAAAATCTCACACAAAAATCTTACAATCTCAAACATTAAATGACCCTTTGTTACATGAAAAACAAACATTTGAGACAAATAACAAGGATAAATCACTGATCAGTTTCTTCACCTTTTCAACATTTACAACTATTTGAAGTAGGAAATAATTGTTCCACATACTTGTGTTTTTCTTTTTCCAATCATTTTTGTGGCTTTGAAATAATGATATTTGTATTCAACTGGGAAAAATCAACAGATTAGGAACAATGCGATCTTTGTCAGAGATGCTTTTTTTCCCCTTGCTTTTCTACAAAAAAAACATTATTAAATACATACATTAAATACATTAAATATGATGTACATTTACATTTTACCATACATTCACAAACACATGTAATTACCATGATTATTCTAAACACACATACAGAAATCCTTGAAATCCTGACAGATTTGATCATGCCTGAAGCAATGTGTGAAACACTGGGCTCCCACAGGACTCCCCTGGCGCCTCTTACTTCCCATCTTTCATTAAAAGCCACTCTCAAACATCACACTTCACTTTTATGATTGCTATTCTATGTGATCTCAAATGCATCATTTCATATTTCAACTGTTTGAACAGCATTACATCAGAAACCTCCAAAAAATATCCTACACACACACAATTTACAAAATATTATCAATATTAAATGTATAAACATTAAATATTCATCTATGTACTAATCATAAATTTGTTTTGTTATCTATCATGTAATAGCAATTTTTTCTCACTAAATGCATACTTGAATTTGGATATACATCCATCGATCCATATTTATGTTTAGAAAATATTCCTTTTGTGTGAGCACAAAATGCTATGGTCCTCCAACATCCGTATAACACTTAAACTACCTAACTTTAACACATAGCAAACTCAAAGTATTCCAAACAGTTCCAAATAGTAATCATAACGCTGTTCCACATTACTGAAGCTGTTTTCATACATAAGCTGCATAAAACGGAAACAAAACCTGAGATTTATCAGCCATCTGTCCGTTCAGTTCATTAGAAAATGAGTGCAGTACTTGTTTCCATAGTCGATCTTGGAGGTGACCTTCTGCTTGAGCTCTTTGAACTCATCACTGGGCAGTGTCCCGGACAAAAGCTGGGAACGCCACTCCATCAGGTCCCACATCAGCCGCTGGACCTGCACGAAACGCTCCTTCTTACTTGACTGCTGGAGAGCACACGGAGACGGAGAGGGAAACCATTGGTTAGATGCTCAGGTGGCATCGGTTAAATTAGGATTAGTTAGGCTGAGTATGGGAATGTTTTTCTTAAGCTCATCCAACTGTTCTTATGCGTTTCCAACATTCTGATCTGAATTCCTAATAATGTTCCTACCAGGTAGAGATGTTTCCAGATGCTGCCCCACTCCCTCAGTGTCATGGTGACCTCCTTTACCAATGGCATCTCAGCAGAGCTCACCACCTCCTCATCCCTGTAAATAGCCAGAGAAGGTCAAAGAACAGATTGATGAATTGAGCTATGGATGCATGACTTAATGGATACTAAGGTCATGTATAGATGATTTCCAGGTTTCTGGTGAATGCATGGATGGACATACCCTCTCCTTTCAATAATGACTTCCTTCAGCTCGATGAAGCTGGCTGGAAAAGCTCCCTGAGAAATAAAAGGAACGAAGGAAGAAACAAAGAAAGAAATATATATATCATCCATATGCAAGAACTCACGGGATTCTTTCTTTAGATCTATAAATGAATTTAGGAAGTGATGAAGAAATATAAAAGAACCAGTGTCACCCACTTTTCTCTCTTTGTTCTTCATCACATAGCCTTTGAACCAGCCTGTAGAGAAACAGAGCCCTCTCAATGGCAACAAAAAAAATTTCAAACATACAAAACAAAGTGCAAAGCACTGAAATAAAGGCATATAGGCAACAATAGTAAATACTTGCAAGTCTAAATACATATGACAGTAAGGGTCTATGACAGTGCTTATTTAGGTTCTGGAACACCAAGAAAGTGCTGTTTCAGTAGGGTCAAAGGGGAGGAAATGTGTCCAGTCAATCTGAATAGTGTTATTTATAACATTCACTATAAATAATATTTAAAAATCTATTTTTGATAACTTTTTTTTTACAAACTAATTCCAAAAATTTGTTGGAAAATAGGTTAAGGAAAAAACAGTAATATTTTATCTGAATTTGGTGGAATTAAAGTACAAGCTATTGAGCTTTAATCAAAACAATCCATACTTTTAATTATTCAGATACAATGTTATATCTTTTCCCAAATTGCATTTGGTTTTGGACCTAGTTTTAGAGTGAAGTTATTAACCATTTTCTGGTCAAAATGTCTTTTAGGTTTGGACCTTTGCAGACGGTCCCTAAGCGATTAGCTGCTCATAGTGCTTCATAGAATTGGAGGGAAGACATAATAGCATTGAAGCATTTACACCATTTAACAGAGATTATGTCTATTAAGATCATTGTTTCTCAGGCTAGTGAGCAGAGAAAACCAAATCTGTGAATCTGCAGCTAACTTTATTCAACTTTGCTTTAGTCAACTTTTACCTGTTTGAGGTCTGGCTGACTCCCTGGTTTGAACAAAAGTTTGGACAGTCTCTTTGGCATATTTTCAGTAGGTTAGCGCTAACTAGTTTGTTTCTGTCTGTGTTTGCTGTCTTTGAAATCCTTTACGATGAAGTTGCATTGCATCATCACTTAACCACTGTTAAAGGTCACCCCACCCCCTACCCCTCATCTTTAAAAAAAAAAAATTCTCATTAAATTACAACAGAAAAGGACAATCATCACAACGTGGTGAAATTGATCAAATTACGATATCTGACATTACACACAGTTTATGTAACAATTTTACTGTTCTTTCTGATGGGGAAGCTTTTTGATTGACGGGGATTGATGGCTTGCTCCAAGTCAAATTAAGCACTGGTCTATGAGAAGTAACTACTCAAAGTACTGATGAACTCCAGCAAATTGTTGTCCTCTTTTCTTTGAGGGATTTCATTATAATGTAAATACTGTACATTTTGCATCAATTTTATTAATAAATTGTCTACTGTGTTTTTAAATGGCGTTTCTGAACACAAGCAATCAGAAATAAGAACTAAATCAAATGTCAAAGCAAACACTTGAAATCTCTGTTGATAAAAGCACACATTATAGTCTCACCTTCGCATGACTCCTCTATGAACACGGCGTCTCCGATTACCAGCGACAGCTGCTTTTCTGCTTTGGCGTTGAAATTCCACTTCACTTCAGAGAGAAAGTGAAAAGCAATGTAAATTGCATGAAATTCATCAGATGCATTTGAACTGGGATGAAATGATTCGCCTCGAGCCACAGCTTGGTTTATTTCTCAAGTGCCTCAATGAACACTTCAAATAAAACGTATGCAAGTCATAAAAGGTACCAGAGCTCACTCAAGTCTGCAGCACAAACATTGAGAGGCCAAACCCTCTCTTACTTCACTTTACTACTCCAGTTATCCTCAGTGAGAATGCAAATATTAAATGCATCGCTTGAGATGCAGAACATCACATTACAAACTTGTGATAGAATCCGTTAAATCCAACTCGATTTCTTAAGGGAGGTCATGCCCAGCGGTACGAGCTTCTACATCTCCGCCAGAAGCTTTCTGGTTCAAGCACAACAAAGGGGCCTATGTGTCACGATTGCAAGCAAACAGACTGCGACAGACAGGTGGAGGTGCGGAATGTAGGAAACTGAAAGATGGTTTATTAATGTACGACTATAAATTAAATTGGTATCCCAATATGTGTTAATCCAATTGAGGTGTTAACAAAATACATGTAATATAATATTAACCCAGGGGACTCATGTGGTGTTAGATTTAAAGTAAATACCATTAAATTATTGTTGTGAATTTTGCTGTGAATGAGTGTAGTTTGGGGTTTTATCCCTGTAAGCACTGCTAGCATGACTTTACCAAGCCGCATCCTTCACCTCTCTATTTTGCAGCCAATGAGGAAGTGAATAAAATGACAAAAATTCAATGACATTTTGAGGTTGGCATTAATAAAAGCAGATTCCATGTTGAGAAAAATGCTAACATTTATCGACAATTATATTATTCAGGAAGGATCACAAAGAGAAAACACAGCCTTTATTGGAAAGTTTTAGTTCTACTTTTCAGTTGACTTTCACACAAACACAGTTCAGCTCTGCAGCCTCGTTGCCCTACTTCCTCTCAAAGCAGCTTCCTGTGTCACACTGCACAGGCACATGCAATGCCATCAGCATGTTTATACTTCATTTAACATCAGATCGTGCAGATGTTGCATGTGCAATATTCCATTTTAAGACTGGATCAGAACTCATCCATAAAGCACGCCTCCCATGAAATGCACGACTTGTGAGAATGAAATTATTAGCCAGATACTTCCTGTAAATTCAACAGTAGATTGTTTACAGCTTCCTTTATCAATAAAAAAAGCTATAAAATAAATTATAAGCTACTGAGCTTTAATCAAACAATTAATACTTTTAAATATGCAGATACAAAGTTACATCTTTTCCCAAATGACTCTGTGGGAATAACCTCAGGTGAGCAGTAGTGTTTGGCCTGGTTTTTAATAGATATAGAGCATTTTAGAGTGAGGTAATTAACCATTTTCTGGTCAAAATGTCAATCAAGAGAGATGTATGATCAAAATATATTAACTTCACTGAAAAATTAACTGAATTTACTTGCTATTAATCTGCACATCAGTTCCATATGATTGGAATGAATCAGAAATAACATAATGTTTTTCTCGTTGGACACATTCTATGGAATGTTTGCTTTTAATGTCACATGCCTGAATGAACAGAACAAAGATAGGAAGAGTCATCTGCAGTGTGACTGATATACTGAGATATAGAACAAGAACTAAGAGAATTTTGAGGGTGAGTAATAAAAAACGATACACAATTAATTGCATTTAATTAAACTCTTACGGTTGATATCTATTAAACTTACACTATGTTTAGTGTAAATACAAACTAAATGGTTATGATGGGGGTTCACCGTTGTGAATTGGCTGCCATAGCAAAGGAATAACAGACGATTGTGACAAAGATTTACGCAAATTACATTTGAATCATATTTTTGGAATGACAACGCTTGGAGGTTAATAAAACAAAAACGGCAATAAAAAAATAAAGAGTAAAAAGAAACAGTTTAAAAGAAATGCTGCAATCCGATCAGGTCGAAGTCGGTTGCTTCACTTGAGTGATTTGTTTCTGGCCACATCCTGAGATAAAGGAACTAAATTGAAGCTTTAGATGCAAACAGAGAGAGAGAGAGATTCACAAAATGGCAGGTGAAACAGCAACACACAGAACTCACCAACTCCATATCGTTCGCTGCTTGTTTTTGTCCAAGGAGCCATAGCTCACACTGTAAACACACTCCTTTGATAGTTTCTCTTACAGAGGATCGCAATTTCTAATGCTCTACTCTGGTTGCATTTGATATGAGCATGAGGCACTCCTCCTCTTCTCTTTCTGAGAATTTCTCTTCCTCTTCCTCTTTTGGCCTTTACATTTCACTGACTCACAAATGAAACTCAGCATTGAGTCAAATACACACTTCAACTGCATTTACTTCATAAAAAAGTTTACCCAACAGATGGGTGCTACCTGATGTTACGCAAGATTTAAAGCAAATTAATGTTTCAGCTTGCTTTGAGAGTCCTATAAATACATCCTTCCGGTTCTTATATTTGGGGTAATTCCGTGCAGATGTAAACTATGTAAATAGCATCATTAATTGGAATCAGTGAATGCCGAGGAGCACAGAGCACTTTCTGCTCTCAAGACCTCCAAACCTCAAGTGACCTTCAGATCAGCTCAAGAACAGAGTGAACAGAGCTTCATGGAATGGGTTTCATAGCTTAGTATCCTCATCCAAGCCATACATCATTAAGAGAAGTGAGAAGCACCGATGTAGTGAAGCATGCCGACACTGAGCTCTAAGCAATGGGAGACACATTCTCTGGGGTGATAAATCATGCCTCTCCAACATCTTCCAACATGACTGCTCACCAGTGAACAATATAAGGTCCGTAAAGAGTCCTCAGCTTAACAAGACTGAGCCAATCAATCTGACCTCATAAACTCTTTTAGAAGAATGGTAGAAGAATAAAAATAACTTGTGGGCCTAAACCCTGAAACTCGAAGATTTGCTCTGCTTAATCCTAACTTAATTTGTGTTTATTATAAAGTTAGCATTTTAAAATATATTTGTTTCTATTTTGTTATATTTTATTTATTGTATCTCAATTCTCGTCTTTGAAATAGATGACATTAACCCCTACAATCTCTGCACACACACCTGTGTGTGTGCCAGTCACACTGGTTGTTTTGAATTGAGTAAGACTGGCGCAACCCACCTAATGTTTAATTTTAAATATAATGTGTAAGTTTCCAAAAGGTTATTAGTTTAGATACATTTGAATTGAAACAAATGTTACAAGAGTTATGACACAAAATTTGCATTAAAATGTGAGAAAATGAGTGATCGTCATTCAGTTTCATTTTACAGACCCAAAATTGATGCCAGTGGTGCCATCTTGTGGTGAAAAGAACAATAACCCTTGGAAGTACAAGAACTGTGCTATGGCTTGTGTTTTTCAAAGGTCTGGCACCAAAAAAGCACAAGGGCACAAAAACTGCTTGAAACAGTGTATAAGACTTTTTAGATTCAATTTTCTCATTGTTTTGACGTGATCATTGCTTTATGGAGGGATTTATGAAATTGTTATTTTGTTTCAACACTTTAAAACAAAAACTATTTGTTGTCACTTTTTATAAATTTTTGCAGCAAGAGATGACAACATTCAATATGTTTATAATATAAATAAAAATATAGGCATATATTATATATATTATAAATATATCTGTGCTGCAAATTAGGCAAAAAGGAGATTGTGTGTGTCCCAAACCATAGTATGTCAAAGTGCAGGTGAATGGATTTTCAAACGAACTAAATCTTCCTAAATTATCTGTGAAATAAATATGGACTCAAATTTTAAAAACATTTGAGTCCATATTAGATATTAGAAAATATTAGAAAAATTCTAATATCCTCTGATTGATTTGAAGTTATACGGATTATATTTCACTGTTCAGCAACTAAAAGAACATGGGAAGCTTTCTTAATTTGTAGTGAAATTATACTGTAAGACAGAAAATAAACAAAAAAAATATTTAAGAATCTTTTGAAATGATTGACATTGCTGTAACTAGGCAACCAACGGACATTGAGGAGGAAGCTGACCATACACACTATTTGTTGGATGCTCAAAAGTACCTGTTTTTCCTCCAAAAAGAACATCTACATTTAACCTTCCCAGAAAAGTTGAAGCTGTTATAGGGTTGGCTCAGATCATTTTAAACCTCATAGATTTGGATTGGTATGTCACTTCAGGCCGATGAGTGAATACATTAAGTATAATATACCCTTACAATAATCACAAACATAGGCATCTATATAACGTAGGTTGATAGTTGGAGATCAGAAACCCAACCAAGCCAAATGTGTAGTCTCCTTTCAGCTTGGGCCATATACAGACACCACCTAGCAACGACCCAGAACTCCCGGGCAACACAGAACACAGTTCTATTTAACAAATCAGCAATTCTGGTTGCATTCATTTCCATGTGGGAACCATGAATGAAACGCAACATTTTATTCATGCAGCAATTCCTGAAGCAGCTGGAAGCTTTTCATCACTGCGCTTTCTTCTTTTCTTTCTGTGATCAGAAAAACATAGCAGATTCAGTCTAAGGGAATGCTCAATCACAAAGTAGCTCTTACACATCTCATGATTCATAATACTCTCTTACAATTCTGCTTATAATTCTTAGTTTAAATGAGAGGTTTGCATTGATTTCAGAGCACGGCCAGCGTCATCGTATCATTGCCAAAACCACACAAAATTAAAATAAGCGAGATGTTTCCTCTTATGAGGTGCCTCGAATAAACAGCCTCGAATCAGGTTACATGACAAACGCATTATTCCTTACAAAGTCATTTAAATGCGTGATTAGAGACAGGCACACTATTTTGCTGTTAAATAAATAGAAAAAAATCAATAGCCAATTATAAAACCTCAAATAAACAACACAAAGTCAGTTGTGTATCCTGGATTCAGATCAATTGGATGTCGATTGAAAAAACCTTTTATAAACTGTCCCTACTTTAATTTTCTTTGTTGTTATACATTTAAGCTTCCGATGGGACTTTAAAACCAGTTTTGTTTAACATGTTTATGTATATGGCTTCTCCTGAACTATAATGAAGGGGCTCAATGCAGCTTTTTATGAACCATAAATTCACCACCAGATCAATTTCAACACCAGGGCTGGATTAAACAGTATTGATAACTCGGGATAACAGACAGACTAAAGGTTGTGCAGGTAGTAATTTAATCAAAACAACATTTCAAGCAATGGTCAGTACAAGTATCAATAATCAATCCCAATCTCACTCCCGGTAGATTGCAGCAAGCCATCACGAATAGATCCTGGATCAAAATGAATAAGCAAGCAAATAAAGGAAAAAACCTTGTGAATTCAACACAAATAAAATATTTATGGAAGGATTCGAGGGAAAGGTCTTTGGAAGTGAATGAGATACCGGTACTTTAAATTATACTTTATTATTGTGTACATTTCAGTGGAATAAAGGAGACACACAAAAATTAGAATTATGTTCTCTTAATGTCTGACAAACCAAATTTTCGATCATGGGATCGAAAAGAAAGCAGCTTCGCTACTCTAGAATCCAGTGGTGGCTCAATGTATACCGCTCTATGCATTATGCCATTTTGGTGTATAGCTTGAGTATTGAAACCTTTGGACAATTTCATGTTGACAATTAACATTTTTATAACACTTTAAGTCAGTCTTCCAACATGTAAGCTCCATCAAGCAAGAGATGATGTAGGGTTTGCTGTGGAAAACTTTGAAATTCATTTCAAATAAGAGAGAAGGCCTGTTTTCCTTTAAAAACTTGAACAATTTCTTCAAACAGACTTTTTATCCTTTGGTTAAAGCCTACCCAAAACTGCTGTAGATATGCCACACATCAGAGTAATTATATACACAACAGGAGAGACCTACAGACTATCAACATTGTTTTTAACATAGTACAACACACAGCAGTGGTAGTAGTGAGAGCAGTGTGGGAATAGCTGTGTGAGGGATCCAATGTGCTCAGGTAAGTGCTATTCTTGATTAGAGTCACTTGATGAACAGGTGAGAGTTGATTAGAGAGTAGCAGGCTGTGGGTGAGTTTCCAGATACTGCATGGACCACCAGGCATGAGTGAGGGAGCACACCAGAAAGTGTACTATAACTGATGAAAAAAAAAACAGAAAAAGAGGAGCAGCAGAGGTAAGGTAACTCACAGAATAGACAGTGAAGAGACCTTGCAAGGGAGTCCAAGAAGTAGTACAAGGGGGAACAACACTGACGACGGACCAGGAGCTGATGGAAGTTGTAGTCTTTTAAGCAAAACTTTCGGTGACTGTGATTGGATGATGAGGTCAGTGGTTGCAGGTGATTCTGATTTGTGTTGGGAGCAGAGTTGCAGGCTCTAACAAGCTACAACAAGACTTTTGGTGTAGCTGGTTCTACACAGACTGATCATTTTCAAGTGTGTATTTCCTTTTATCTGAATCTTCAGAAAGCTTGTCAGAAGCACGACGTTCTTTAAAACTTCCTTGTAGCCTGCGTTGGATTTCAGAAAACACAGTGGATCAACACCAGTTGATGAGCTGGCTCCATAAACCATCACTGACTGTGTTAAATGAACACTTCAGGTATATCAGTCTGTGTTGGATGAATGTGAGCATTATACAAGTTCCACTTTTTGAATTAAATTACTGAAATTTTAAATAAATAAATCAGCGCATGTATGTAACATTTTACACTATGAATGGGATGTCACTTAAGTTCACATATGTCTCAAGACAGATGTGTGAATGACTTTGGTATATTCCCTATCATTCCAAGAATAAGTGCCATTAGTGTGGCTCTCAACACTCTTTCGTGCTCCACTTAACAGCTGCAAGTAGAGTGTCTCTACACATAGAGAATTAAATTGCACTTCTCCAGATGTATGAACAGAAATGTGCCTTATTAAATGAACACCATCTAGGGTTTTTTTATTGTAACATACCACAAATCTTTAATGCATTGTATAAATGAACTATTCCTGGTACTGTGTTTGTGGTACGGTGTTTAAAGTGAGTAGTTTGCTATTTTTCCATGTAGAGCAGAGCACTAAGTAATGGTGTTGTGAGTGGTGTAAGTGATGCAAAGGTGAACTTGCATGGTTGGCAGGAGCCCAGCATCAATTAAAGGACCAGCCTCCAAAAAAGACATTTTGTACAGGGCTGTTTTTGATGTGGTAAAGGGTGTGTCACAATAGGTATCTGATGTCCACTTCAAAAACCTTCAACCGATGGAAAGGAAAGTATCACTAATTATCAGTACTTTGAGCCACTTTTTTTTCCAACAGTCAAAAGTATCCTGCACAAAATTAAAGACATGCACTTGCCAATTCTGTCTTCTGCAGTGGAGGTGAAGAGAAAACACCAGACACATCACCCTCTGCTTCTCAAGCCTGCTCTGCACTACAAAAGAAAAGAGAGAGAGAGAGAACGGGAGAGGGAGACACAGAAAAGGCAGAGAGAAAAGCCTGTGCCAATTTGATTGGCTGCCTGTGGACGTGTGTTGGGATTCTGTCCGGGTGTGTGTATTTACACGTATGTGAACGTGTTTGAAGAGAACGCCAGACAGAAGGGCAAGAGTAGCAGAAGAATGAAGGTCGTCCATGGTAAGTTTAATTTCTGCTGCATTTGATTTTCACACGCACAAACAAAATCTCATTTAGCCAAGCTTTAAACCGGCTCACGACACTGTTTGAATGCTTAATGAAGACTCAGAAAGACTGCTCACCAGATGCTGAATGAATAGATCTGACAGCAGTTTATGATGACTGGAGTTTTGGGAATAAAAGCCTGTAAGAGAGTTTATGACTTAAATAAAAGTAATGTTCATTAAAAGTTTTTATTTAATTTTATTGTTGAGACTGTAGACCTTTACTTAGAATTCTTAAATGCAAATGTCTGTGTGTCTGCACCGAGTAGTTCTAATCTCCAATCTTTTCTGGTGGCAAAAAAACTATTTTTGATTTAATTTCCTCCACCTGTTGCTCAGGTACCTTTCATTCCTTGTCATGAGGATATCTGACTTCAAATCTGACAGATTTAGATTTTTGTTTAATGAAGCAGCAGGAATATTTTCTGTTTTCCGCCTCAGTCTTCGACATTTATGACTGGCTGAAGCTCAGATTTAGGGGTGCTCAGCCTCTAATGAAACCATGACCTGAATAAGCCAGCAGCACTTTGCAAATCCCCAGATCAATCCACCTTAAACGTTATTTATTTATTCATTGAAAGGTCCGGAAATCGAATCAGGATGTGATGGAGGTAACTCTTTTTTATGAGGTAATAAGTCAAATAAAATCATTGACATCAAATATGTAACAGGTTTTCAGAAATACTCCAAAGAATCACAATATTTACATGCATACAATTTCGAAGATTCAGGTGAAATTAGAATAAGTCATTTGTTCCATGGTCAGTTTATCCTATTTTAAATCATAGGTGGTTGCAGAAGAGGCTCTAGCTATTCCAGCGTTAATTACATTTATTATGTTTTATGTTTGCAACAACATGTTCCCTTAAAAAAAGAGTTTTCAGTTCATTTGTAAAAGTTGGGAGAGATTTTGTTTCTCAGGTTGGGACTGGAAGAGAATTCCACCAGCTTTGAAAGAGAAAGATTTCCACCTGGCACCCCACTTTTAACACAATTTTAAAGTGTTACGTATACATCCTCTTATCATATTCACAGCATATATCATTTGCATCATGTCTTTCTGTTGCTTCTGCCTCGGTGTGTATGCTTGCCCTGGTCTCACATGGACTGGACTACTGTAGCACTGTGAGTAGAGGTCTCCCTGACAAGGACATCAACAGTCTGCAGTTAGTTCAAAGCTGCCAGAGTTGTCACATGAACAATAAGAATTGCACATAATATTACTCCAGACCATCTGTGAAGTTCATGACTGGTGAGGCACTGATGTAAATCATACCCACTACACCACCGTGCCGCCAATTTACAAACATAACTAATACAAAAAAATTAACCCTGCAGAGTAGCTTATTCATCATTGGCAACTGTGTTTTGGCTCTCATATGGCTTGAACCTCTACTGAAATGCAGATGGCTGGCAGAGCCTTCAATTTAAATACTGTAATGCTCTGGAACAAGCTCCAAAAAATACCTTTTTATTCCCAAATGCATAAATGTCTATTAAACTAAATAGCTCTAGTTTGACCTGAACTATCTTGGGTTGAGCTGTTGATAACGGTTTTGTTTTGTTGAAACTTTACCAGTTTCATTGATATAGAGATATCTTGGCACCAAAAGCACTTTATATTTGAGAGTCTTTCAGAAGTGTTCTGCAGTATCCACCTGGATTTAAAATTAAATAAATTTAACCATTTTGAGTGGTAACATAACAGTATAATGGTTCAAGCAGAGCTGCCCATTTTCTCTTCTTTAATGAGACCATGTGATTGCAGCGATTTAACCTGAACTTTTCAAAGTAACAAAAGTGCTCTTTTGTCGTTTCATTGACACCAAAGTGATTTAATTTACGATCGTTTTAAAGCACATAAAAGCATCTTATCCTTCCATAAATTAAGGTGAAACTACCAGAGTCATGTTTCAGGCTTAATGATGCTTTCACTGCTTCATTTGCTTTGACACACTGACATTTACATTACTGAAGGATTCAGAATCTCGTTTGAGTTCCAATCCCTTTGGAAAATGTGTTTTCATAAGTGTTTAAGAATCATGAGGATGCACATCATCAGGATGAGCGATTGACAAACGTCATTTTTGATGGAGAACCCCTTTAAAAAGCAACCAGTGAGTGAGTGTTAAGCTCCTGCTGGGTCAATGCAGGCGATAGGTGATAGGTGTACGTCAGAGGAATCACAAGAAGAACACATGCCCCCCTCACAAAACTACAGAAATAACAAACCATCATCCTGGAGGGTAAGAGAGCCAAGTCTCCTAGCAACCCAACACCCATGACGACCACGCTAGTCTACAACCATTATGGCCAACCATTATGTTTCCCTGACTAGAGATATGTAAACTAAAAACTTGTTCTCTGGGAAAATTTGTAAAATGCAAATTTAAAGGTGGTGATCATATAATTACAAAATCATGAAAAAGAATGTATAGTTATTTCATTCAAAAAGTCAAATTTATATAATTTATACATTCATTTTATACACACTGATGCATTTTTTTCTTTAGGATCATAACAGACTAATGAAAATCCCCAAATTCAGTATCTCAGAAAATTTTAATATCGTGAAAGGTTCAATATTAAAGACATTTGGTGCCACACTCCAATCAGATAATGAACTCAAACACCTGCAAAGGCCTTTAAATGGGCCCCAGTCTGATTCTTTAGACTATGCAACAGAGGGAAGACTGGTGACTTGATACATGCCAAAACTTGCAAAACAGGCTGACTGCTAACAGTTTCACCTTTTGAATTTAAATACTGAAATAAATGAACTTTTATGATGATATTATAATTATATGACCAGCATCTGTATATGTGTTACAAGGATTCTCTTGGCCTATTGTTTTATGTTGTTAGCTCAATTTAACTCTTAACATCTTTGACTTTCTTATTCACATGTTAGGTAAAATAAGTCAAGTCTTCCTTATATTTTAGGTATTGCAATTACCTTGCAATAAGTTTGTTCCTTGTGAAGTGTTTTTAATCATTTACACTTCTTTTAATTTGTTTCTTTTTAAATCATTTTAAAAAGGAAAGAGAACCAATGAATTAAAAAATAGAGTTTTCTAGGCTCCACTCAATAAAAAAAAATACTTTTTAGTTTTCCTTCAAGTGTCCCTCATTTCTGGAATCCCAAATGCCTCTACGGGTCCAAGAGCCTGAGGAGGATTGTTGGGTGCTGGTTTTTATACTGTGATTTATGTCATTTGTTCTGTGACAATCCCCCAAAAGTCCCAGTTGAAGTCATGAACTCTTTGCAAACACTTGTAAGCCCTTGAGAAACCAATTTTGGTCATCAAGCAGCAGCTCAGAGGGTCTCGATTCCTCACAATGTCTCCAGGTTGTAGTAGTGCAAAGTAAAAAGGGGGATGCATGTGAAATAAGTTTTATGCTGTAAGAGAAATTTGCTAATGTTCAATAATTAATGTCTAAATGATTTGAAGCTACTACATAATTACACACACTTCACAGGGGACGTCTTCAAACCGCTACAAACTTCGGACTTTGTAGCAAATCTGATTTATTTCCACATGTGAATGAGGCTTGATTCTGATCTTAAAGTATCTCAATGCATTATTTTTTTTTACTCTGTTATAGATCTGATACAATCTGAATCACATATGAGCAAAAAATTTGAACGGACAGTGTTATTGGAGCCATACACACCACTAGACTAAAATGTTTGATTCTATGTTGTTTACCATAAGTTTATAATGTTTAACTAGGATGTGTGATTTTTGTTTTTCTTATTCTGTTGTTTCAGTTTGAAAATGGTTGTTATAAAACTATTTAATTTTGCAAAGCGAAAACCATTGATTGGCGTGCATACTGCGTAGGAGTTTTAAAACTTGAAGAATGAGTCAAGCAGAATAGGAAATGCTGGTAAATGAGGAGGTTTTGTCAGAAGGCAGATGTCTCAGGCTGACATCCATCAGTAATTGCTGAAGGAAAATCTGAATATGTCATTATTTCCTTTATGATTAACATTGAGAAAGCTCCTAACAAGTATAATGCATCTACTTGAGGTGATGAGACAGACAGGTGGCTGCATGAATGGCTTAAAACTTCTCAGGTAACCAATATGGATCCCAATCATTATCTGCTTTTAGAAAAAAAACAAAATCTTCATTTATATATGTTAGGAATATAGACTTTAATGAGAAAGAGTAACACAAAGAGATAACTAGCATAGCAGAGACCCACATAAATCTCAAAAGGCTTCCGATTTATCTTCTTCCAATACTTTTCTATTTTTATGACTCCACCAGACATTCCTCTCCTCTACAGAGTACACAGATAATATGGGGGGGGGGGTGTTTCACGGGTGCTCATAGTCAGTGATAAAAATACAAAAACACAAAACTGGATGATGGGTTTACTGTTTGTTATACAGAAAATGGTTAAGCTCCCTGGCAGGATATAGATAAATCCCTTGAAGCACATCCACCTGTTGCATGCTGAAAGCCTTTCCTTTATGTCATGTCATGAAATTCAATTGATGACACCATTTTCTGTTATTAAACACCACTGCAGCGCATAGCAGGGGTATCTATTTACACAGATACTCTGACATACTTTGTGAGCTTGAAACAAATGGAGTAATGGGTTTAGATGTTCATCTCGTTTGAGTTCCAATCCCTCGGAATATCGGGTTGGAAAGCATTTTTTTAAAAACCACCAACTGTTCCTTTTAAAGGATAATATATTACATCAATACTACTATTATATTATCTTACTTGTCGATTTAAAAAGATATAATTCCCTCAATCATACATATCATACAATAGTGCTGTCAGAGTGAAATAGACAACGTGATTTAGTGGCTCAGAACTATGCTTTCTAGCATAAAGTTACCATTTAAAATATAGAACAAACTACTCTCTAGGAAGAGAAAGATGTTTTTACCTCCAGGTCTTCCTCATTTGTTCTTGCTCCCATGTGTTCTTTCCTTATTGTCTACATTCCTAATCAGTGACTCAACACACTTGAGAATACTCAACTTGTTTGCCTTGTAGCTAATCACCATCATTTGAGTCTCAATCACACCCTCTTTAACCAATACACCTGATCCATTCATCCCTTGTCTGGTCTACTGCTCCCTGACTCTCTCCATGACTACAGCAATCTCCTTGGAGAACTACTTACCTGAGGATATTTACCTCCATTGATCCTTCTGTTCATCTTGGCTTTGTTTACCCTTCCAAATTCCACAATAAGCTTCAGTTGCCTCCATGACTTTTCCAGTTTGCTCACTCCTGGATTTAGAACCCATCAAAACTCCACAGCCTCACTCAAATGCCCTCCTACTTTGTTAGATAAATAGTCTGGTTCCAGTAAAAGATCTAATACATGACACGGGTTTGTTTATATGAGTGTATCTGCTTGTTTTAAAGAACAGTACCCTCTGTTTTACTGGGTGTGTTCAGCTTGAATTCTTCTGACACAGTCTTCCCTGCAGTGTGACAACTACCTTTTCATATGAAAAAAATCACTTTAAAAGTCAAGGCATTTAAAAACCACCTGACTATCAGTCACTTACACATGTGTAAGGCTTAGAAGCCAAATACAGCCCCCTACAACATTTAATCAAGCCACTCTTTTTACACTTTCATTATTAAAAGGTGAAATTTTAATTACATATTTCAAAGCAAAGGTTCTCAAAGTGAACGAATACCGTAGCTCTGAGGGTATTACATCACATAAGAGCAATAACTTGTTTTTTTAATTAGTTTATTTAAAACAAGTCTGCAATAAACTAAGGTTAGATTTCTTAATGGGCATCAAAACATTGTGTAAACCACAGAAGGATTTCAATCATTTTAGGACACTTGTGAGCACATAGCAATAAACTTGATTAATGTTCAAATACCTAATTTGTTTACTTTACTTATTTTTGCAATTTTATCACAGTTTCTCACAGTATCTGCTGATTTTGATAATAACCTTTGCATGTATATAACAAAATTGTGTCCCTGTTAAAAAAATGATGGCAAAAATGTGTTATTTACAATTAGAAAACTTCTGACCACAAAAAGATTTTTTTAAAAGAAGTTAATAATATATGTTTTACTGTTTCCTCTTTTTTCTTGTTAGTCACCTTAACCAAGCACGATAAATCAAGTTACAAAAAAATATTAAAATATACATTTAAATATTGTTAGGGGCATGCCCCAAGGGTATAATGAAAAAGGGCTGAACTCAAGTGCACCGTCAAACAAATGGGCTTTATTAAAAAATAAATAAACAGAAAAACCCCATGGTAGGGAAAAGCCTAACTAGCTAAACTTAAACAGCTAAACTAACTAAGAACAAAACAGGATCTCATAACAAGAACAAACAATGAAAACTTACAAAAATACAACTGCAATATTAAGCAGTCAGGTACAGAAATCAGGCTTGCAGCAACACAGCATGTAGAGAATATCTTTCCATGTACACAGATACAAATAATGAACCCACACCAAGTGAAAGAAAGGACAGGACTAAATAGGGGAGAATTAACGAGGCAGAGTGGAAACCAGTGGGGGAGGCAGGTGCAAACAATCAGGGCTAACGAGAAGGGGAATGGCAGAGTGCAAGTAATCAGGCGAAACTAGGGACAGAACAAAACAAAAGTAACAATTAAACAAGTCCTAACAAATATAAACAGCTTTGATGTAAACTTTAAATGTAGTTACTGTATCCATGAGTCTACTGCATCTCTGGCAACGTATTCATGAGAATTGTCACCAATCTGACAACCAAAGGCTTCACTCTCTCTTGTTACAAAAAACAGAGCATGTAGTCTCTTGCTAATAAACTTCAGTGCAGGAGTTTGTGTATGTTGGAAATCTGAAATAACATTCTTTACGTTCATACGTGAATAATCAATGCATTTAGAAGCCACTTACATTCTGAACAGTGTTAAACTGTTATACTCTTTTAGTTTTTTTTTTATATTTCTTTTTGAGCTTCTGCTGGATAGGACAGTCCAGCCTGCGCAACCACCCACTACAGCTCCGGAGCGGACCTCAAGGATTAACTACTTAACGACCTACAAGAATGAACTACCTCAAGAATTAAGTTCTTAAAAATAATCTCAGAACACAACACAATACAACACAAATTGTAATCAAAGCCAAGAAATGAACAGAAACAGAAACATATCTTCAATGGCCACACTGAATGTCCATTTCATAGATTTACACAGACCTTCCCTTTATAATGACATTGTAAACTTGAATATATATAATATGATTTCCATTGAGTAAGAGCGTGCTTAATACTTTATATGCTCCAGTGAGACATTGATAAAAACAAGCTTTTCAAAAGAGCTGGAAATTAATTTTTTCAATCCCTCCATCTCTCTTTCACATGCACTCAAGGACAGGAACTGTGAGGCTTTCAGGAAGGAAAAGCTGAATGTGAAATACATTTTTTATAAGACATATCAGAATCAGCCTGAGAAAGTGCCGCTGAGAGACTCGTTGCTGAAACAAAAAGGAAGTCGACCTGTCTGTGTGTGTTTTCTGGGAAGAGTGGAGAAAGCTAATGTGTAAAGGTATGGCTTTCTCCACTCAGCCTTTGATCATAATGTGTTGGATGTGGTATTCATAACTTTTTGCTTTAGAGCATAACATCACACACAAACAGCATCTTGTTTCTTTGTAATATTGAACTTCATATTCCATCATATTCTGTTTCTTTTTCGTGGTTCCCAATTCCACTGGCCTGTACGCTTGAGATCTTATATGAGTGTGCTGAATGAATCCTAATTGGCTATTCTGTGGGTCAGTCAGTAGAGCACTGTGCTTGCAATACCAAGGTCATGGGTTCAAACCCCAGGGAAAGCAAGAACTGCCTAAATGCGTGAATTGCTTGAAATTAAAGTGGCTTTGTTTGTTAAAGGAAATATTTACGTATGTCATTTTAACAGAAAAAAATCTAGTTTTTTAAAGGTACTCCTATTCAAACACATATTCTTTTTACTTTTATAATAACTTTAAATCTCTTTCAATTCAAATGGAAATTGCTTATTTCACTGGCACTACTGCTAAAGAAGGAAATATCAGGAATTTGAAATCTGGAATATTTACTTTAACTGTCGTTCAGTTGTATCAGAGTCGGGCAAAGCATTGGTGGGAATGCATGGTGTGTTTAGGGTTGGCCTTTGTTGATTGAGGCATATTTCAGATTATACATAATTTCTGTTAAGAGTGAATATAACATTCAGGTGCAATGTATTTCATTTAAATTTGACTTGACCACTTGTACAAGCATATTTCTGACCAATCTTGGCTGATTTACACATCAAAAAAAGTTTTTGACCACTACCAATCAGCAAGATTTCTGACCACTACGTGACTTCTATACAGGTACATTTTTGACATCAGTGTCATGTTACTTGTACAATAGACACCTGTTCCCAAAACCAATCAATAGATCAAATCCAAAATCTACACATATTGACAAAAGGTAACCAAAATGTATCTATGGTAGTCACAGAGAAAGTTAAAGAGCAGCACACTGCAGAAATGGGCTACAAAACAATCACAAACAGATTGATGAAAAGCTGCAAAAGATCTGCGCAGTTCCACACAAGATCTGATCTCCTGTAGAACAACAAGAACCAGCCAAGAACTACCGAGGAGGATCTCCGAATGATTTCAGTGCAGCTGGGAAAATTCACCAAGAAAATACATGTTCACGCTCTACATTTCAGTTATGTTTGTGCTAATCCTGAGTGACAGACAAAAGCTGCTCCTGTTAAGACTCTTTGATGTTGACCTAGCATTTTAGAAAGGGATTGTTAACCATGAGAGTCTGCAGCTAAAATTCCTATGGTTCTTGGGACTGCTGTGTCCCCAAGTTCTTCTGCTCAGGAAAGCACCTATATTTACCGTCTTCACCTAAAAAAGATATTAATGATTAAGAAGAGATCAGCACGATGAAAGATCAGGTGATAACCAAGTATGGTGTGTTTGGAGGAGGTGTATCGCTGCCTATGAACCCAAAAACTCTTTCTGAGGACAGGTGAACTGCACCAGCTCACAACAAACCCCCTTCCTTTAACCAAGGCATTGAAACTGACTGATGGGTGTTCAAGCATGGCAATGACATCAAAAACAGAGCCAATAAATCAAAAGAATGACTCAAGAAGAAGGACATGACGGTCCTGGGGTGTTCTAAAAAAGATTCCAATCTCATAGAAAATTTGGGTAGGAAACTCTTTCCTTTTGAAATGGTTTTAAAGAGGGAAGTGGAACAGAATTCTTCCCAGAAAGGAAAATCTGACCTCCGTAATTTCCAAAAGGGTTATGCCATCAAGAACCAGCCATATTTTGTGAAAGGATCAAAAGCTTATTTCCCACATAAAATAGTTTATATTTACAAATGCATGGTTTTCCTGTCGATGTGGAACATTTCTTTCTCTGCCTTTATATGTTGAATCCAATTACACAAGCGCAGTATCAGTTAATACACAACAAGCACATATATAATTGTGTCTAAATGTATTTCTGTTCTCTTTCAAATAGGTGAAGAAGAGAAAACCCCTGTAATTCTTTACAATGGCCTGCGGAAACGCAAACTCTTTCATCTCGAGTCTATAACAACCCTGCATGATAAAGAAAGGATGTGGGGGTGAAGGACGTTTAATACCATGAATTGAGGCCAATGGAAACACATTCTGTTAATTGTTTTGAACAACTGACAATGGGTTCATCAATTTGCAAACATGCTTCATACAAAGGCAAGGGAGTGCAATTCTTGGAATCAATCTAAAAAAAGCTCCTTTATTGACCATCAGAAGAAGACCCACAATGAGATAAACACATCCAGAGGTTCCTTACCTTCAGTGTGCTGACCTACAAAAACTACCACTGCATTTAAAGCACCTCGACCTAGAAAAGGAATTGAATGCAAGCAAGCAGAACATTCAAGGATCCGCACCTCTTGCACAAGCAAACCTTGACTTTTTTTGTTGAGAAAAGGGAGCATTTGCATGACCTGGATGAGAAAAACATGTGCAGAAACACTCCTGTGCGTCTTGCATTGCTCTGACAAAACCATAAGGAAATGTTGCATTTTAAAATACAATACAAATTATAGTATGCAGTGTTTTGTTTGAAAAAGAAAAAAAAAGGTCCCTATTGTTTCCCTATGAATGTAACCATGGAAAAAACAAAACAGCTTGAAATAAAAATAAATTGTATTTGGCAAAGATCTGGGTTTTCCAGAAACAAACACTTGTATGCTATACAACTATTGTAGACTTTGTGCTTATCATCAAAAGACAACGTGAATAAATCTACTCCACATTATGATATCTCAGATACCGTTAGCGGTGACCCTCTCTGTTCTCATCTTCGTGACCATCAGCGGCAATATTCTGGTTTGTCTGGCGGTGTATGCTACACGTAGTTTGCGTAATGTCACAAACTGCTTCATCGTCTCTCTAGCTATTACAGATTTTCTCCTGGGTGCCCTTGTATTACCATTTTCCACACTTTACCAAGTTACTGGAGACTGGCCTCTTGGGGCACACTTCTGCAACATCTACATTTCTCTGGACGTAATGCTATGCACGGCCTCCATTCTCAATCTCTTTGCAATCAGCTTGGATCGCTACTTTGCAGTCACTGCACCTCTTCGTTACCCAATGCTTGTTCTTCCATGGCGCGTTGCTGTGATTTTAGCGGCAATATGGCTGGTTTCTGTGGGTGTGTCTTTTGTTCCCATACACCTGGGTTGGAATACACAGGATTTAAGCGTGCAAAATATTCGCAAGGGTGACGTTGCCGGAAATTGTCGATTTGAGTTGAATCCGACATATGCAGTGGTTGATGCCTTTGCAACGTTCTATCTCCCCCTGGTGGCCATGTGCTGGAGCTATCATAGAGTTTTCAGGATTGCAAGGATGCAGGCGAAACGGATTATTTCCATTCGACGGGGTTCAACATCCATGCCAGGAGTTACACAGTTAACCTTGCGAGAACACAAAGCAACAGTGACTCTCGCAGTGGTTCTTGGAGCTTTTGTTATATGCTGGTTCCCATATTTCACATTTTTTACCATAATGGGAATACGCAATGAAGAAAACCCACCAAGGACAGCTCAGTCTATCGTGCTTTGGCTAGGGTACACCAACTCTGCTCTGAACCCTGTGATCTATGCTATGCTAAACAGAGACTTCAGATCTGCATATACAAAGCTCCTTTGTGGGGGGCGACGATGTACAGAATCAAGAACCAAAATGACAACCATGGAGATGGGGCTAAAAATTGAGCCTGATTCTGTACATAACAGGGTGGAGCTCCTGCCTACAACTTGTGTAATGCTGCAAGACATTGAAAATGGGAAAAGCGTAGTTAGCTGCACAAAATGTGTAACTGTGACTATTTTATCCAATGGAAATCAAAGGCAGTAAAGTTTTTTTTTTTTATTATTATTAAACAAATGTGATTGTTTACATCCTGTTAAAATATGTGATTGATTTGTTCTGCTTGTTTACATCACTCATTGCAACTTTGCACATAATTAAAGTAAAAAAAGAAGTCACTTTATGAAGAACACAGAAAAACCTGAAACCTGTCCTTTTCAATAAAAATTGTACATGTACCGGTAATTTTTTTCTGATTTTGACAACACAAACTTGAGATATTTTTTTGTTCCTTTGCACAGATGTATTTGCTTCAAAGTGATCCGAGAAGAGATGTTGAAAGAAGGGGAACTTAGAGACCCCTATAACAGAGTCATTATAAACAACAGCCGCTCTGGCAAGTCTGGCGTCTTTTATTTACGTCTCAAATGTTTTTTGTCATTGTACTTGATAATGTTACCTGTTGATTCTGTATATCTAATGTTAGAGGTTTTGTGTGGTTTATCTGTGTTTCTTGCTTTACAAAAAGCAAGCATTCACCATTGCCTCTGCATTGCCATACCTTATATATTGCATTTCAGTGTGGTATTTATGATTTCTGCAACTGGTATTTATGTTCTAAGTCAGATATGTTCATCTTAAAGGCCAAAGCTACAAAAGCATGACCTGCTACTTGTTACTACCAACCTCTGAATGTAACATCATTTTATTTTCTAGATACTGAAATAGTTACTGTATACTGTTCACAAAATAATGAACATTTAACTAACCTCTTCATAGCAAGTACAGCACATAAAGTTTGAAATATTCCCAGTTAGAAATGTAAGCTAAACGTTTGAAATGATCCCAACTAGAAATGTTAGCTATAACTGTTTTGAAATGTGCCCAGCTAGAAAAGTTAGCCATTAGAGTTTGACATGTACCCAGCTAGCGATGAAAGCTAACAGTTTGGAATGTTCCCAGCTAGAAATTTAAGTTAACCATTTAGTTAGAAATGTTAACTCACAGTTAACAGAGATTTAACTGTATTTCATAGCAAACATTTAGTTCAAGAGCAGTTGTCTTTTCAACAGCATTATTTCACTCTCTGAAAATCAGAAAAGGTTAGTCTTATAGTAGAGTGTCACAAACATGTATAGAATTAATTATTGCATTTATCTGCCTCGATGCCAGAAAAGAAACAAACCAGAATCGTTAATTAGTACATAAATCAAGGGAAACTTAATTTATTTATTTGCTCTATTTTAAATGTAGTTATATTTATATTTAAAATATTTAAAAAAAAATGTATTTACTATATGTAATTATATGTTACATAATTATATGGGAACTATGTTTAACAAGCACAGGTAAAATACACAAAATAAAAGAAAAAAAAGCCTTGGACTGTAAAGTTTTTGTTTTCCTTTTTATGTATGTATCTATTTGTTTGCATTGTATTGTATTTATTTGTTGTGTCCATATATAACTTGGTAGTTATTTAAAGATTCGTGGGAGAGCGTGCGTCTCCAATTTAAGCCTCAATTGTCCCGTTGGCCTGCCTTTTATTGCCCTCTGGTGGTTGACAGAAGATAATGAAGCCCCGTGTTTGATCAGCTCACTGTCTTGCTATTTTTTTCTCACAAAACTATGTTATTACATGAAAAGAAATCAACATCCGTTTTACTAAACAATGAGAGTAAAAATTTATGCATCAATTGTAACAACGTTCAAACAGAATATAAAGACATATGTATAAGAATTCATATAATTCATGAAGACATTTAACTGTATAAAAAAGTCATTTTCATTGGTCTGTTTTAACAATGGAAAGCACAGTAAAACGCCACTAAAGAATAAGAGTCTCCAGGTTCCCCTTGAGTTGGATTTTTAGAGAACACCTCTGTTTTTGACAGTGGTGAGTGACTCAGAGAATGTGATTAGATTTCAGCTGGATCAATAAAGTAGGTAAGATTTGAACCAGAATACAATGTTACCAATGTGCTAAGCATTTGTTCAATTGGTTTTTGACCTTTTTAAACGAAAATACCTAAATATTAATTTTTACAGTTTTTACAACATACCCCCCCCCCCCCCCCCCACACACACACACAAATACTAAAATTAAAAAAAGGAAAAACGTGATTCTTACTCCAAAAAAGAATGGGTTTGCATCACTGTTTTATGCTTCATTTTGACATCAATGAATATTCCATTAAATAATTGTCTGCTAATGTATATGACTACTCCACAATGTTTGCAAATGTTATTTTATGTTAGGAAATATGTCATGCTTTTCTGCACCAGAGAGCAATAATATTGAAATAACAATTATAATGCTCATGCTCAAATACATTTTGCAATCTCTATAAAATAAGAATAATGAGGAAACAAAGCTAAAAGAAATACATTTCCTGCCTTTTGAACAGTTACTGACACTTTTATCACCTTGTCAAATAAAATCAGTGTTTGGAAGAAAGTGTGTCAGAACTGCAGCTTTAAGTCAAATCATAAAAGTTTGAGATGTTTTAGCTGATCACGGGGTTGAATATTAAACTCATTTTGAACTAAGAAAGTAGAACTGATATAAATCTTGGGACTATGAAACATTTCTTTAAACGAGTTTCAGAAAATGTTAAAAGAAGAGATTTATGAGAGTTTGTGAGAGTTGCATGAACATCTGCAACTTCAACATTGTAGTTACTTCAAAATTTTGATACCATTATAGCACATCTATGTTAGCATAAACAACCTACTTCTCAGCTCTAACTGACTCACACTTATACTCACCTTAAAACTAAACCTGAAGAGTAACTATAGGTTGTTTGCACGTTCTAGTATTTTTTCCAGTTTTGCTGGAGAAAGAATGGTGGTTTCTATGTTCTCTCTTTCTCTCAATTATTGGTTCCATTTGTTAATTTCACCATCAATTACCAATACGTGTAGCTGGGCCAGACATGGTCGGTTTCTCAGAAATATAAAATTTGATTGTGAAAATCTCTTAAAGGGATAGAATCCATGTGTTTTAAAATGTCTATATTCAAAAGATTTGTTTTAAAATTAACTCTATTTAAATGGTATTTAGTCCCTCTCTATATAGAGTTAAACTCACTGTGAGGTTTGGATTTATTTCATATAAACATCTATTTCTATATAAAATAGAGTTTATTTTTAGTGGGATAATCCTAGGAACAACCCTACAATTTTTCACATCATTTCTGAGATATTCGCAGTAAAAATAGGACAAAAAGTAATGTTTTGAATTGTTTTTTGTTTTTTGTTTTTTTGTTTTGTTTTTTTTTTTTTTTGTATAATTTCAGGTTTGTTTTGGAATTAGTGTGTATTATAATGAAAAAAATTGTTACAAATAAAAAAAAACTGTGCTTGCCCTAAAATAATGTCAAGCAATGCCACAAAAAGGAAATTTATTAGAGCAAAATGTAAGGTAGTAAAAACACAGGCTTTAAAGAACTTCAAATGTGCACTATTTAATAACCACATTCAATTTACACTATTTTGCTGTATAGTTTGAAATAGTGAAATTAGAACTTAGCAACATTATTAACAAATAAACAGCGTGTTTTCATTCTTTTAGTATTTAAGAAAGAATTTCAATCTGAACAAATTCGTAAATGTGCAAACAAATGCTGTAGAAAGCTTTATGTTATGCAACAGAAGAAAATTTTTTTAAAAAACCTCACGGAAGACAAGCAAGTGCATTGATAAGAGAGTCATGTCGTGCCCCTCACACCCCTCAACTGAGAACAATCTGCTCCAAGGGTGTGTCTGTGCCAACTTCCGCTCTCCTCTTGAGTGTGTCTGTGTGTGGCTGCTATTGCAGCTGTGAGATCACTGTTGGCTTTTGTATTTACACTATGGATGTAATCTAAAAAAGAACAAGTGTCTGGAGAAACGGTCAAATTGTCAGAGTGTCTTCATTCTTTAATGGGTCAGAGCATATAAAATACAAATGTATCTGGTATTTCTCTGCATCTTTCACTTTTCAAAAAACACATTTTTACAAATGAAAACTGTAATTTATTTAAACTTTTAGGGGGGGCTAATGCTAAAATGTCCAAGCACCCTAGAATTTAAAACCTATTTTATAGGAGTTTATATAGTCTAGTTCAAATAGTTTATAGTTCAATCATCTAGTTGGGTGTCAAAATAATTTAAGTTCAGGTGATACATTTTGAACTGAGACATATTGTGGACCAAATAAATAAAAGCATATATGACTCAACTTTTCTTTTTTGACAAATAAAGATCTTGTATGTAGGTGCCTAGAGTATTTTGGCAGGATTTTTTTTTCTTTCATTTAAATGGTAGTGACCCTCCATATTGAATTCTCTAACTGATCAACTTTGGACCATAGTCTTTTAACACCTTTAATCAAAGCTAATGTTAGGACTGAAATCTGGAACTCAAATTAATTCATAACACTATTAAAAGAGCATGCAGCGCCAATAACAAGGTGCTTTACAGGACACAACAGATTGAGGGAAAGAATTTTACTGAGACAGTAAAACAATAAAACATCATTTTATTTATAAAATAAAAATCTAAGGAACCCAACAGTAAAAATATGTCAGCGACTGTGAACGCTTGAAGCTAATTGTCATATTAGTAGTGGTGAATATTTCCAAAATGTAGGGCTAGCAATGGAGAATACATGTTTTCCTCTGAGCTTTCTTTTTGGACCTCGGCACCTCCAGGAGAAGCTGAGTGGATAACCTGAGGCACAATGATGGTATATATAGGGTGAAAAGTCCATTTAAAGATTTAAAAACAAATGTATTTATGTTAAAGAACTTAAACTTATTTGTAAGAACAACCACGTGGCACTGAAAATGAAACAAACTTGTGAAATGCTATAGAAAGTAGAATGCAAATGAGAAGTTACATAATTGAGACCTTATGTCAAAGATGCTTTGATTAATCTACACTATGCTATAGTACTGCATTAAATATTTGACAGAGCCCAGTAAATCCTAGCAGCGCCCGTAAATAGGAAAATGATGAAGGTACATTTTTAATTCCAATACTTGGAGTGACTGGTCACAGATCAGATCTGTGGATTATTAATGAACACTAGATAATTACCAGTTATGGGACAGAGAGAGATTGCAGCTAATGTGGGGTGCCTCACAGCAATCAGAAAAACACCATGAATCCATTACCAGCAGAGGAAGGGGGCGGAGAACACCTTCATCCTGAACTCCATCAGCATCTCACACACAGTCACAGATGAAGAAACACACATCCAGGCTTCTGCTTCCCATTGAAACTGTGTTTCTGTGCTGTCTTTTTACAGTTGATGTCTCGTTTCAATGTCTCTAATACAGTTCAATTAATTAACCTGAGATCTATTTGTCCTGCTTTTAATGCTTCAATCAGGAATGATCCTTTGAGTTTGTTATTGAGCACTGTTTATATCTGCATGATCAAAAACAGATGGGTAAAATCCAAAAGAAATTAATAACTATTTCATACAAAGTGGTTTAGCTGTTTATTTCAATTACAAGAGCTACAGAGCTAACGATGAAATTAGAAAACAACACCCACCTGTACCTTCCGTGTTGATGCAAACATACTTCCTGTATAGAGGAGCCAAAGAGCCTTCAGACTAATTCTAAACCTTACACACATCTTCACATTCCCTCCTTCAGGGATTAATGGGTTACATTGGTAACCTGGACTTCCCTTTCAATCAATTTCGTAGAAGCACTCAATTATAGGAACAAGCCAGGGAGAAAAAAAAACAGCCCTCTGAATTTACTAGATTTTAATGTGCACATTGGAGTGTATCCAACTAACATACATACATTTTTAAACTCATTTAAAATAAGCTCAGCTCATGTTATAGAATATTTTCCATATTATTGACTCTTGAGCCAAGGTGTAAGGACACAGAAACATGGACAATTTATTTCACAATTTGTTTGTAAACATCAAAAATAAAATTATACTCAGCTTAATGCGTGCGCGGTCCCCTGCCGTGTGTCTGAAGAGTGAGAGAACGCTTCACACATCCACAAAATAGATCACATCTTTTTCTGCGTCACAGGGTAACGTCTTACATCTTTGTATCTTTAGCCAAACAAGCTCACATTATTCAGCATTACCTTTAACAAAGGCCAGAGTATAATGATTTTAAAATTTCTCTCACAATAGACACATTCCGATCATGTGTGACAACAAGCTGTGGGATCAGCTAACCATGGAAATAAAGTAAATTAAAAATCAAAAACGTACTTTTTTCACTGCACCCATTAAAACATTGCAGCGAGATTTTTCCATGTAATCAGCAGAGACTTACCCAGTGCAGTGACTTATTTTAATATTTTATAATATTGTATTAAATATAAGCACCTGCATAAAAGCGCTACATAAAGCCATTTAACTTGACTTTATTGTTTGATACACTAAACAAAAGAATGTGGACAACTTAAATCAATTTTAGTGGCTGAACAGTCAATAGAATTGAATAATTGAATAATCAGTCTGGTATTTTATCAGCTACCAGTGAAGTGATTGGAGCATTGGGGGGGGGCACATTTGCAAGCTACGGCTATGTGGTACCCAAGCAGATGAGAGACCTGTTAAATCCATTGTATCAATAACAGCAGGGGTTATGAAATCATGGAAATTCATAACATTTCAACAACAATCTAACATTTCATAATAACATGTTAGCATTTTACCTCCTGGTAAATATTTCAGGCAAAACAGACATTTACAAAGTGTCCTGACTTGCATACAGAGAAGCGAGTGTGTGGGCGGGTGTGACAGGTGGGTGTTCAGCAGGAGGGGCCGGCTAGGGTCACCCCCATCTGGGGACGCATAAACACATGCAGATATGGATGAACACGGTTCCTTCCTCTCTCATTTATATATGAGAAAGGTTGGTGAGTTTCATAGATAAGCATGGTTTGTGTCAGGAACAGCTTATTGATGACAAACGACAAACGAGTGATACATGTAATGCCACATTTGCATATATTTAAAAGACCCATCGTCAACGTTTGGGGTTCTCTTCTTCTCTACAGGTCTTTCCTCACATTACATTATCAGGCCAAATGGCAAATGAACAGTAGAAATGCAGCTGCTTGTCAAATATAGATGCAGTAGAACACAATATTGCTGCTGGTTAAAAATCTTAATGTTACAGTGTCCTTTTTAATTCGTCCACTGAGCAATGGAGTGTGTGTGGCTCAAGGGTTGTGCTCTGTGTGTATGGAGCGCGGGTCACTTACTTAAAGAGGATTATCTGATGTGTGTCACGGTTGGCTCTTAACCTCCTCACCCCTCCTGCGGGGCTCGGAGGAGGAGGGGTGGCCAGCCTTGCTACCACCAGGCCAGGCCCAGACTGCTACTCCAGCCACTTGCTCCCACGGACTGCTGGGTCTCTCAGTCTGTTTGAGTTTGTTTGTAAGTCTAAGTGTCTGAGTTTATCCATCCATTTCTATGTGGGTAAGATTGAATGTTTCTCTAAGTGTTTAAAGGTCTGAGTGTGTCTGTCTGAGTTTGCATCTGTCCGTCTTTGTTTTCTGTCCTTGTATCTGTCTATATGTTTCAGTTTGTCTATAAGTGTTGGTGTTGTCTTAGTTGTTTGTAGCTGTGTCCCAATCCAGGTTCTGTGTCCTCCATAGGATGCAGCCCATGTGTCTGGAGGCTAGTGTTTCTACGGTCTAACCTCATTCTGATCATGGAGCTTTATAAACTCTTCCATCTGTCCTTGCTCCCTAGAACATTGGAAAACACAGGAAATATGTTTAGCCATATAAATGTAAATATGAATAAACATGAATATGTAGCAACCAAAAGGACTTTTATTTCTAAAAATAAATCTCAATTCCCTTCAAAAAATGACATATTTTTAAATGTTTCATTCTAAAAACTTTGATAACAGATCAAATCTGAAAAGCATCCATCATGTCTGCCTCCACAGCTCTGTATAAATGTATTAATCCATGTGAAAAGCCCTGTGGTGTTTCAATCATCTGTCTGATCCATGCATCATCATTTCTTTCCGATTCAAATCTGAACGTTGGAAATAAATCTAAATTTGGAGCCATTCATTTCAGAGAAACAATAACATCTGTGGGAGATGAATATTATGGCATGCATGTTTTAGAGACAAGCCTGAGGACCACGATATTATATGCATGGTCCTTTCGCTCAAAAATCTGAATTGTTTTTGCTGTATTTTAAAAAATTATGAACATGTTTATTTCATTTGGAGCTACCTGCTACATGCGCATTTCATGAATAAAAAGACCAGAAATATCACTTGCAGTCTAATAGCAGGTTTTAGTCTAAATAGAAAATAAGAAGGGGGTATTCTATAGAGGTAACATTTTTATCAGAAGACCAAAATTGTAATTATCATTAATACCATAAACATCAAAATCCACGCAGGATCAGATATTACAAAGACTCTTCTGGTGAGACAGAAGAAACTTCTTTATAGATAACCAAGAACACGAATACGAAAAATGTACAAAACAGAACTATTTGGTACAAAGGCAAAAATGTGGTCACATTGTACATAAACATTCCCCGAAGACTTTTGAAAACTGTTCGTGTTATGCTTTGTCTTGAAGAGCGAAAGCCCATAATTTCAATCACGGTGTAGAGTATTATTTATTATAGAAAACAATAAAGCAATAAAGATAGAAGTGCAGTCCAGAACAGAAATGAAAAGTGGATTCAGAAGGATCCGTAGCGGCGACGGACGCGCACATGCAGGGTCGTATTCCTCCTTCGACGCCTTTATTGTCTCAAACTATCTTAACTTGAAAACCATTATATCATGTTTCTTTAGCTATTTTCCGTCAGATTGCTCTCCCCTGTCGGACCAGATGCTTTCTGTTTGTTTCTGAAGTTACGAATTGATTAAACGCGCTGGGACTGGCAATAAAAACCTGCCCGCCGGCTCAACACCCGATCCTCGATTATGCAGATTCCGAGTCATTTTAAAGACAAATCGTCTGATTTTATCCCGCTATATTTCTGCATTATTCGCTCTTTCTATGTGGAGAACCAAACATTTAATGTGTCGAGGTCATTGATGGATCTGAGCCTCAGTCTTTCAATTGAGAAGAAAACAAGATTATGTAATTCCGACTTAATAATATCGCGAAACTTTTGAAACTCAATGAAAGTAAGAAAATAAAAATCAGGTGATAGTTGGATATAGGGCGGCATTAATAGCGAATTAAATTTAAATTTTATAAATTTATTTTATTTGTTTCCAGAAAAGAGCATCTAATAGAGGTACTAATCAAACCGAATTTTGGAAATGTATGACAATATAGGCTTTACGATATCTAGAGAATATCATGAATGGTCGTAACTAAATCTCGCACATAAAAAAACTTGTTATTTAAATTGCGATATGGTAGTGTCTTGGTTAAAGATCATGCTTTAAGATTAAACCCAATTAATATAAGATTATAATTTAGGCTATATACGTTTTGAGTCAAGTTTGAAATTTTTGTGGAATCTGAGACTTTCTTCTTCAAAACTACAAGCTCTGTTCTTTGGGGCCTTTATGGAGAGGCTGTCAACAGTAAGAACATAAATGTCCTGTAATAAAAAAAGATTGGCTTCACATGAGCATGAGAAGATGAGGAGTTTTGAGTATAATTATATTTAGGCATTTATGTCATGGTTCTCTCACCTCGGGTCTTGAAGTTGAATCCGGGTTTACTTACTACCCAAAAATCGGGGATACTGCAGGGTATGCTTTGGATCTTATCTCTTGCTGGAGAACACTGGTTGAGAGTCTCTTACCTTACATTTGTGTCAAATTTACATTAAACTTCTGAAGTTTTGTAGAAAGAGCACATCATATCATTATGAAAACAATTTCCCATACTGTAAAGTATGTGTACTCTAAATCTGTTTTTGTGATATTTATTGGCCCATAATCATAGGGGAACCTTTTTGGTACCATTTAACACTTATCTTCATAGGTGCAACATGAAAATACTTTGCGGGGTGCAGTGGGTAGCAATGTGGCCTTCTAGTTAGAAGGTTGCCGATTCGAGGCTTGAGGGTGACCTTCCTAGAAGGAGTTTGCATGTTCTCACCCTGCTTGCGTAGATTTCCTCCAGTTACTCTGGTTTTCCCCACAATCCCAAAGATATGTGGTTAGGTTAATTGAATAATCTAAATTCCCCTTAGGTGTGTTGCCCTGCGATGACTGGCGACCTGTCCAGACCTGCCCCCGCCCGATGTGCGCTGGAGATAGGCCCAAAAAGAGAATAAGTGGTTTGGAAAATTAATGAATGAAAATACTTTGATATCTATGACCAGCATATAGCACATTAAAAACAACAAATAACTACTTTATACCAACCATTATTCAGTCACGAGAGGCAGGGACACACAGCTAGTCCATCACAGAGAATCTTTAGAACCACAAGTACCAAAATGTCATTCTTTACCTTAAGAAAGTGCTATAAAACCACAAAGAACCAGTGAACAACCGAAAAGAGCTTAAAGGGTTCATTAAACCAAAAAGTGATATATAGCACCTTCAAATCTTTCAAGAACCGGTGAAGAATAAATAAAGAGCTTAAGGAGTTCTTTAAAGCAAAAAAGGTATAGCACCCTCAAACATACAAGGAACCAGTGAAGAATCACTGAAAAAAAGAGTGTAGGAAACATCAGGATTTAGGCATGCTTTGCTGCATCAAGGTCTGGCCAATTTGCAACTTTTGAGAGGACAATGAATAGACAAGCATATCAGACATGTCGGAACACCAGCTGAAACTAGAAGGTCGATGATGATTAAAGAAATGTCCACAACAAAATGGCTTCTTGGAGGGGTGTATTGAGATATATTTCAACCAGTAAATTGTTATGGCTATAGCACCTTATAGTTGTTAACTCCACAGGTCAGTCAGCTCATAGCCAATTTCAAATTAACAGTTGATTACATTGATCACACCACAACTCATCCTTTTTATTCTTCTACCCTTTGTAAATATGTCAACAAAGTGTTAAAGATTTAATTATTTTGGACATCTTGCATTTTGTTTCTGTCTATCTGAAATTCTTTACAATGAAGTGCTTCAACCCATATGGTTGTACTTTGCACCATTTCTTAAAGTGATTCCCCTGTGATTATGAGTCAATGAACCACATTTAATGCTACTTAACACCATTTCTCTTAAGAGTGACATAGCTTGCCAACTTTCAGAAACTGTGAGTTATTATGAAAGTAATAGGACCCCAACCAGGTCCTTTTGTGTGCTTTTAGTGAATCTGTGATTATTCCACTCCATCTCAACATATATCAGAAGAAGAGATAAGTGTCATTGGTAATTACGCGCCATTATTATGCGTCAATAGTAACCAACAGGCCAAATGTGTCTCCACGTGCGCATATGGTACGGACTTGTGCCAGAACTCCCGTGAACATGCTTTCTGCCAGAAATGTCCGACCAAATTCAAGAACTAGGTTTTACGAAATCATTCAAGTGTCAAAAGTCTCGGCTCCGGATGGAAGCGTCAAGGGTTAGGCGCTGAGTGCGTTTCACCTGAAAATCAATGCAGATGAAGGATGACTCATGTGCTTATCGTTTTGCTGTAAGAAAAGATTTTGCCAAGCGTTGTTCTAACTTAAAACAAAACTGCAGATGATTCCGTTTGAATGAGTAACAAATCCAGAGTGAATTCAAAGTTTTCGCGTCTGAAGCAATTGATCGCAATAGGCACTAAATGAACTACCTGCAGGGTGTTTCTCTGCCAATAAAAGCGCATTTCAAAAATGACATTTTGTAACACAACGGTGCGCCTCAGGGTTACACTTTGCCCTGCTAAAAATTAACCAATTGTGATAGCGACGCTTCGGTGCACGAACCAATCACAGCACGTGCTGTCTCAAGAGTAAGGCGCGCGGTGGATGGAAATCTTTTCAGTTTGACGTGAGGCACATCAGTGGCGAGACCTGTCAGTGCCCAGACACAGACTCGAGGAAAGATGGACAGCACTGATTGCAGATTAAAAATGCGCATATCTCATTTGTCCACTTTGTCATGATTTCCTGATTTGGTTTCCATGGAGAAATCTCCTTCTAAAGCTCTCCAGGAACCGATTAGATTCGGCATCGACCGGATTCTGGGATCCATGGCACCGAAGGCGAGCCCGGTGCCACGTGTGTCCTCCCCGGTGCCTCTCTCTCTCTCGGTGGAAGAAACTACTCGGCGGCTATATGGGCTGAGCGGGGTGCCGGTGCCGAGTGGAGTGATCCGAGTCCCGGCGCACAGACCTATTGTTGCTACTGGGACCTTAGGGCTCTGTTTCCCCTGGATGGATGGATCCCGCCGGATGACAAAGGACAGACTGCCAGGTAACCAACAGACTGATGACCCAAACACCAATGTCAAAACTCAAGTAAAAAAAAGGGTGACTAAAATGGTAACTAAAACTCAACAGGTAAAGACATTTTGAAAAAGGGCAAGTAAAATATTGGTAAAGTATAAACACGTCCATTAAATGAGTAAACTGGCAGGTAAAATGAATAAATACGCACAAAAGACAAACAGATTAAACAACCGGCAACAGGGTTAAAAACACCCCTCTCGCAAGAGAATATGAACATGGAAACATGTTAGGATTTGGCTGTTTTGAAAACCATACAAAAATGTTTATCAGGCAGATTTCGTTTTTAACACCAAAAGTGTAGTGAATAATTAGTCTCATGCAATCCCTAACAATTATATCGATTCTAGCATCTTTCCTATACGAAAATAAACTTGGCAATTCACTGTATTACACAATGTAATGTATCGGATTAATTCAAATTAATGTAGTTTACTTCTTTTTGTTGCTATAATCTGTTTAAAGCAGTTCTAGTTCATTTGATTTGATCAGAGGAATATTGTGTGACATAATTAAACCCTGTTAATTCAACAATATTCTTGAGTGAAAATTATTTTAAAATAAACTTTTTGATATTCTCTCTCTTGTTCATTAATTTAAAAACCGAAAAAGCTGTTGTTTACGTCAAATTTGGGGATATTTTATTTCTGAAAAATGGATAAAATGCAAAATACAGGATGAAAAGTTAGCAGCAAACATTACAATTCCTTTCCAATCCCTAAAATTAAAAAAAGCAATTCCAACTTCTGCTTTTTGTGACTAGCGCTCTTACAATGTCAATGAGTCACTTTTCAATCGACCTACAAGAAAATTAATAAAAACTACATAAATTTCCCGCATTTAATGCTGAAAAGTCAAAGTACTAAAAAGAGAGGAAGAGCCAAACTTTTGACGCGAATAGAAACAGAGTGGCACACTTGCTTCCTCCCTAATTGTTAAATCTGTCCAGCAATACTCCCGTTCACCGTGACCCGGAGGATCGGGCATCCCTATCAGAACCGGACTCCTCCCAAGCGGAAGAAGCCGCGCACTTCATTCTCCCGCGCGCAGATCGTGGAGCTGGAGAAGCGCTTTCAGCGGCAGAAGTACCTCGCGTCAGCTGAGCGTGCGACCCTCGCCCGGAGCCTGCGGATGACCGACGCACAGGTCAAAACCTGGTTCCAGAACCGCCGGACCAAGTGGAGGTGAGAGCGACGAGAAAAAGGGAGATTCTGGTGTAAATGGAACAGAAGTTCACCGAAAGATGCTAATTAAAAACCGAAGGCTTCATTTCATGCTCATAATACAAAGCTATTTGTATTCATACTTTTCAATCCACGGTTTGTTTTCTGAAGTTCGGCCTTATAATTAAGATCAAACAAAAATGTATATTTGCCTATCCTGAAGGAAATGCTTAGGTGCTGTTGGCTGGGCTGCTGCTGTACAGTGAAATTAATTACCAAAAAAATATGACGCTCAAAATGTGCTTTTAAAAACACTTAATTTTCCTAAACACATGCCCCTTTCTGATAAACTTTCAGAAGGCAAACAGCAGAGGAGAGGGAAGCAGGTCGTCAACAAGCCAATCGGATGTTACTTCAGCTGCAAGCAGATGCCCTGCAGAAGTCCCTAAGCCAATCAGGGAACTCGGATCCTCTGTGTTTGCATAACACCTCCTTGTTCGCCCTACAGAACCTGCAGCCATGGGCTCAGGAGAGACCAGAAAAAACAAACTAAAACTACTATTGAAAAACTAAAAGAGAATTTCTGAAAGCATTATTGTATCCAAATAACTGGATCTGATTAACAATCGGGCTGATGCAATCTTTGGTAATTCCATACAATGAGTTTATTCTTCTAATCAATTTTAAATTAATAGAAAGAGTTAATTCAACTTAATTGAAAAGTCAACAAGAGGTGACTTTCAGGTTACTTTGTGATTATTTTAAAACCTGTGATCTTGCTGTTCATACATAAATGCAGCAGCAGTTCAATCAGAGAGAACATTATTGATACTAAAAAGTTTTTTGAGAGTCATCTGATTGGTTAAAATGACAGTGTATACATTTGTATACCCTCTTATGAATGGTATGCTCTCAATAGCACTTCATAGGAAGTCGATTTTAACAATGGACTGATTTTTTTTTTCTCTTTCAAAACCGCTATTTTGTGACAGTGATTTTTTTTTTTGTTGGGAAAAATGGTTTTACATTAATTTTGTCAGTGTCCCCTGCGTGGCATCATTTTTAGAGAATATTTTAACCGTTCACACTATTTTCCCCTGGCATTAACGGATATGAGCGGTCATTCTTTGATGATGGTCTATGACACAAGTTGGTGCCAGTGAACACTTAACAATAGCTTGGAATGGCGTTGTTGCCAGAGATAATATTCTGGTGAAAGAGAACACAAAAAGCATACTCCAATAACTGCAACTCTTGATGACAAAAGAACACACTTGGTTTACATTGTTGTTCACTTAAATGTTGGTTTAATGCTCTAAATCTGAGCCAAAAGATTCTTTCATTTCAAGAATTACAGAGTAGTGCTTACATTGGCTGCTGCAAACACAAAAAGAGACAATCCCAGTGGTTGTCCACTGTTACAGAAGGTGTAAATAAATAATGCTAATTATTTTAACCTTCTGATTTGCATATTGGGCTAAAAATTTGCCTAAATATTTTGTAGGCAGGCTAAAGTTCATACAATATATGTTTTTAGGCTTTGAGGTTTCCTTGAAAAATAATGCAACTGTGTAGAGGGCAGCAGACTCTTGTTTGGGGCAGGTCTTCCTGAGCAGTGCTGAGGTCTCTAGCTAACCTGAAAGGGAATGTTTATGTCCATTTCTGAGCTGGTTCTGGCACATGCTGACCTGATATTGTATAGCCCTCTGATCAGGTTCCACTTCAGTCAGTGCACTGGCTGCTGAAATGGGTGCATCAGTCTCTTCGTCTCTGTGTTTGGGGTATAACTCTATTTGGGTTCAGCTGTCGTTTGGGAGGATGCCAGGTCAGATGAGTTGCCACTTTTTCTAGTGTAAGCAGCAATACTTCACACTGTAAGCAGAGTTTTCGGAATGTACAGTGTACCACCTCAATATACCAGGGGAAATTCAGTGCATTAAATGTTAAGCAAGCAGGACTGCAGGGGTTGCTCTGAAAATGATTTATTTATGCAAATTTTCCACTATTATGTGGATCCTTGAAAGATCCGATTATCAGACGTAAACCATTTCAAGGGTATGTGCCTACCTTACCCTACCTTCAGCTTCAGACCCCCTCAGAGGGCATATAGGAAGGTGAGAAGGTTGAGAGACGCAATATAAGAAAGAGGAATAATAGAGGAGTAGTTTATAAATGCAAAACAACAAATTTATGTTAATTTTAATTTATATTGTACATTTTAATTTCAAGTTGAAATGGTAAGCCACGTTTGATTCAAAATTAGTTTGTAACTGATGCTATTCTTTATTTATGGATCAAATCCTTTATCAAAATGCTAAAGTAAAAAAGTTTGTTGTTAATTACAAAATTATCCATAATTGTTTGTATTAAAAGGCAAAAAATTTCATACGTGCGATTACTTTTTTAAGCAATCGGGTTAGGGAGCAACATTGTTTGAAACCTTATTTTTGCGGCTGTAGCCTTTTAATGTTTTTTTTTTTTCAATTAAAAGAGAGGACAGTAGAGAGAAACAGGAAGCATGGCGGAAAAAGAATGGGGTGGGATGGGAAAGACAACAGACTCAGGACTCAAACCTGAGTCACCCTGTGCAATCGCGCATACGTGTCCTGCGCACCATCCACTATACCATGAGGCTTTCAGCACTGCTAAAATCATATTATTGTTATTTCAAAAAATAAACTTTTATTTATCTTTTTTTTACTATTTATTTTAAAATGTTCTATTTGGCTCCTTTAGGTGCAAGTGTTAAAGCACAAGCCCTGATTTTCACTGAGCCACGTGGCTCCTACTCCAAGAAATCCAATCACAGAACCAATAACGTGTTGCTAACGGAGATACAGCTATTGGACTCTATTTATGATTAAAATTTCAAAAACGTTATTTCTGTTGCAATCCGTTAAATCAATCTGAGGGATTCGTCCCTTGGTCACCTTCAGCACTTCACTCTACTGATTTAAACCATAGGAAAGACCCTGAGTGCATCAAGAACTACCCACTTGTGAGCAGCAGTGAAAGAAAGAAAGAATAAGGTACTGCACGTCCTTCACAACGCAGAACACCAAGCTATTCTTTGTGATACTGAGGTAACTTCCTCGATACCGTTGAGGTGCACATGTTTTAGAGATGTGAAACACAACACTGAGCATTGAGAAAGCTTTAACGAAAACTTTATTGTTTGACAGTTTACCTAACATCAGAACAAGAGGATTTTAAGCTCTTCATCTCCTCTGTATGTCTGTCTGATTGAACTTTATTTCTTTATTTTTTGTTTTATCAGTGCATTCTTTTTACAAACAAATCAGGTCATTTGCGTTTTATTTAGGAAAACACTGCAGAGTATAAAATATACAGCATGTGAAATCAAATATACATGTTTTAAACCCAGTGGCACAGTGATTGTTAAACACAGCATAATATGATCAAAAATATGATCAGAACATAATAAAAGAATTCAAGGAGCAAATTCATATCTTTCAGAATTCACTGGAAACGGTTATGCACACAGGACTCCTTTAAACATCAGATGGCTTCTGTTTCCTGCCACAATGACTTCATCTTTTCACCTTTATCATGAATGTGAAGAGTTTTCATCTTTATCATCCATGAGGAGAAACCAGAGAACTCCCAGACTCCCTGGATCACACACATTTAAGATTGTTTTTTAAGTTCTGTAAAGCTTTGATGACACTTTCTGATAATCACAATAAAATTAGTTATGTCCTCCATTGTGTAAAGATTGTTTGTTGCACTATAATGCATCTGGTCCACATAAAGCAGGACTGAGACTGGTCTGCACTTGGATGGGAGACCAGATGGAAAAAACGGGTTGAAATGGCAGGTGGTGCTGGTGAGGCACCAGGCTGGTGAGACCAGCAGGGGGTGCTCAACCTGTACTAAAAAATTAAATGAAGCATTGCCACAAATACACTTTTAAATTTAATTTACTGCAAACTGCAAATTAGTAAAAATGCTCAAAAATGCCCAGGACTTCTAAGGGTTCACTAAGAAGTTTAATCCAGGTAATTGGTCAAATCTGCAGATTGCCAGTGAAAACTTGCCAGCTTTACATTTCAGTTTGTATACTATGCTCTTGGAAAATTTTTAATTTGAGATTTTTTTATTTACAATAATTCATAGAAATTACCAGACGGGGTGAAGAAAGAAAGAACCACAGACATCATACGAAGGCAAACTCCTGCTTTTTGTAAAGCTAATGCAGAAAGTGACTAAAACTTATGGATTTAGTCACTTCTGCATTACCTCAACAAAATGCAAGAGTTTGATGTCTGTGGTTCTTTCTTTGGAGCTTGAGGCTGCTGCGAAAGGAAGTCTATGAACCTGCTGTTCACAAAATGTAAGCAAAGATATGAACCACATGTGTTCCCATACAAGTAGTAATTAGTATCCCTATGTTAGTACAAAAGTAGAGCATTATCATCAGTTTACAGAACAAAAAAATGTGTTTTTAATTTATATTTTTTTTTAACAATTGCAATCCAGAGAGACCCCACCGATACCCTACAGAACCCCTTCTTATCCAACTGAAACATTTTGATCAAGCACATTCATGATAAAACATAAACTTGCTCCTAACCCTTTCAATGAATCTTAAACAATCTTATAATTTACTTTATCAATATTTGCTCTTAACTTAAGGTCACAGTAAAAGTGGCATTATGGCTCAAAAAGGTACTAAGATTTGGTGGTTAACAGCTTTTATAAAGTAAAAAGGAAAACACAAAAATATGCTACACCATTTTCTCTACAAATGAGTCAGATTTCTAGTGTGAAAGTGGTTTAAACTGCAAATCTCAGCACATTCACTGCACATTTTAATACTGACATATTGAGAACATCACTGACAAACCAACAATCAGAGAGCAGATATTTGAAGGTATGAAACAGTGAGTTCCTAGCATAGGAACCGAGCAGAGGAAGGGCACTCATAGCCAAAAGTCTTTAGATAAAGCCTCAATATGTCATTTGGAGCCTTTTTCTAAATGGTTCTGGAAATGGATGAGACTAGATTTTAATTGTAGGATTTGACATGAATATGAAAAGTGGCTCAAAACTGACCAGCCAGTCAGAATCTTAAGTAAAGATATACAGGAACTTAATTAAATTCACTTATTATTCTCAAAATTCTGATGGAATTTGCAAAAATGGCTTTAAAAAGTCTGTGTTTAGCATAGTTTGTGTGCACTGTTTGTGTGTTTTTGGCCTCCACATTACTTTCAGATAGTCATCCCACCACTAACACTGGAATCTATATTCCTCCACTTTTATCTGCTGATTAGGTCTGTGAATGTTAAATCAGTCAATCGTTCACTTAAAGACTTTGGGCCCAAGTGGGTTCCGTGTGAGCATAGAGATCCTCAGCGAGCAGGTGACAACATACACAAGCATGGAACACAAACACTGTAAGTGACACACACACAGAAACATGGACACTGTGGGGGAACAGCTCACAGCAGACGGACCATAATGGGAAGGGTTATGCCCTTATTGCCTGCGCATCTACCACACAGAAGACTTTTGACTCCTGGTAGTTTTTTGATGCTTCTTGTATCAAAGAATGGTAACCTCATCGATGTCATACACACTAATAACTTCCATGACTTCTTTCCTGCTCATTCTGATTCTGATTGGTTCTGGTTTATTGGCCTCTATGTTCTGATATACAGTTGGGTGATAAAGAGGTTTTTTTTCATATATTATTTGTTTTTTTTTATGCATATCAGGTCACATGTTATGACCTCAGATGACCCCAGGCTGGATTTGAACTGATTTGCAGAACCTTACCACTTTACCGCCTGTATCAAGACTGCATTGGAACACACGACACCTATCTCTCCCTTTCCTTTATTGTCCTTCCTCCTCATGTGTTCCTTTCCCACATTGTTTTGTTAATCCTCACATAATGTCAAGCAACAACTACTGGAAACTTGTTATTATTTGATATAATATGATAATAACTTCAAAATATTCATTTGAAACCCTTTCACCATTCTTTAAAATACGTAGTCTTGACTTCAGCACTAGATTATTGTGGGATGATCTGTAATGAACTTTAGGAAAACTAACTTTACATAATAAGTGAAATATTGGTAGCTATTGCAGGAACTCCACTTTGAGTTTTGATGACAAAAAGAGGTGCATTCTTTATATAATACAATACACCTGGGTTTTAGGATGTTTCTTGTGAAGTAGATTGAAGGCTCAGCATCTTGCTATGATATTTTGGTGTTACCACAGAGATCATAGGTTTCTTCGTGGTCTCTTCTTCCCAAGATCTAGATCACATTCTCAAAGAGCTGCAATGACCTCATGATGTTTTCATCCTGAACACATGTGTAAAAACAGGATAGATGAGACCAATATTATGAAACCATATCATCCCTGATGTCGTTTCATGTTAAATTTCCTTCAATAAGAGGTATGTCAAGTGTGGAGGAACATAGTGAGTAACTTCAAAAGTAACTTTTTGTGTGTATGTCTGATAGATAAAAATCCTGAAAAAATGCAGTACTGTTTTTACTTAAAGATTAAAATAACAATCAAAAATAATCACATTTATTTACTCTAATTTCCATTTGATAGAAATACATTAAGTATTAAATATTACATTTACTTTTTTAAATATCTCCTGTCAAAAAAACATAAAACTGTGCAAAGTTTAATCAATGAGATGGTTGTAGTTGTTTGTGTAGATCTGCTTTATAGAACAGTGTTTGTTACGGTGTACAGCATTTCTTTAGTGTATTTAGTATTGATATTTCATGGGGTAATAAAGAAATTTACGAGTTCAATGCAATTTGTCATAGAGGCCTGAAAAAACTATTACATGTTGAGCCACAAAAACTTATTATTGTAAAACAATAATATTTCAACTCTTACAGAGAGAATCTTGAAGATATAATCAGATTACCGTAAGTCTTTACTGTTACATAGACCATTTTTACTATGCAGTCAATCACACAATCTCAAGGTCTTTAAACAAAAAGAAACAGTACATTTGGTCTTGGACATTTTATATTAATTCTTTTGAAATGGTACATTTTTCAACAAAGAAAAGCTTATAAAAATTTGAAATAACAGATGTTCTATCTGTGTCCATAAATACTAAACTTTTCACAAAGCAAAAAATTACTCTTTTTTTATTGAGAAATGTATGTTTGTTCACCTTAAATTAATACAATTTTTGTCAAATTAAATTATTAGTTTTTTTTTTCTCTATAATGATTACACAAGAATAAAACACTTTGCTTTATAACCAATAAAACCAATGTTAGAATAAACCCTAACAATGTGATAACATCTATACCCTGGCCCTCCAATGTTTTTCAGAATACTTTTGAGGAAAAGTAATTAAAATAAAGAAAAATATCTATTTTTGATGGCAATTGCTGAAAATTGGAAAGTGTCCCCTAAACACATCATACGTTGGATTATTTACCACTTCATTTCTAGCTGCTGTATCTTTGTATATGGTTTGCATCTATCCAAGTTCATGGATGGTTATACTTGGATGGTATAACATATTCTGATTAATTGATCTGATTAAATTCTCTAAAAACAATGCAAAAACTATTTACAATCTTCTTGAAAACAGCATCCAGCAAGACAGTGAAGCTCCTCACTAGACAAATTCAAAAATGACAGGCACCATCCGGCAACGACTCTGGTTTCCTGGCACATGCGCAGATTACTTATTGAACTCAATCCCTTTGGGTTTATGACTCTCAGTCTGAAGCTAACTATGTATGTTGTGTCAAATCCATGAAATATACATTAATTTTTCGTATTTAAGTGGGGCTGGAATAATTTTTTCGACTGCACAATGTAGATTTCTGTATTGGTGTTTGCACTGTTTGAACACCACCTATTTAAACCTGTAACACTATTATCATCAAGATTTTTGTATGTATCAAAAACTGAACACAATCGAGGCCATGAAGATTTACCTCTTGACAGGAGAGAATAAATTCATCCAGGGTCACCACTCCATCTCTGTTCTTGTCCATCTTCTGAAAGCAAACATGCATAACTCGTTAACTAGGAACCACAGCTAGAAACACTATCTCCAATGAATCCACAGCCAACACAGATCACTAGCTCCATCTCTGAAGAGTCTGACCTGAAAGAAAGCATCTACGTGTTGCTTTGGTGTGTCTGTTTTCAGAGCCGGGTAGGTGAAGCGCCCCATCATATCATAGATGGCTTTCACTATATCAGTCATCTCCTGCAGCAAACACATCACAGTATAAACTAAATTTAAAGTCAATTGTTGAATGTTTTTGTATATTTCACACACCTCTTTGTTGATGAATCCATCTCTATTGATGTCGTAGAGGTTAAAGGTCCATTCCAGCTTCTCTGTTGTTGTTCCTCGCAGTAAGATGGAAAGCGCTGTAACAAAATCCTGACAGAGAGAGAGAAATGTACCACTGACACACTCACTCACAGTAGTGCATTTGTACAAGACAATACACAGCAGGAAGAAATCATTCAGAAAGTCCTGGAGCCAAATGATTGAATCTAGACAATCATTACTTTTCAAGAAGGCCATTCCAAAGAATGTAAACAATCTACGTTTACGTTTATTTGGAAAATCCTGCATCACGAGCCTCCGAGATGTTCCGAGACAGACATGTATAGATAAGCAAAGAAATATGAAACAATTCCATGCAGGAATCTGATCTAGATCTACAGAGACACAACTTCAAGTTGAGCAAAGGCAAGCTGTAGAAGATGAGATTTCAATATCGATTTGAAGCAGTGGATTCCATATCTGAGGAAATGACACCAAACTGAGAACCTCAAACAACTCTGAAAATGCTATTGACCTGGGCACGTGTGAGTTCACAGTCAAGGTCCCCAAGTATCTCTTTCATAAATAAAAAAAAAAAAAACATTTTCAATGAGCTTTTGAGTCAAAGTTTAGCCAGTCTGAAACTCTCAAGTTGGATACATCTGTATCATTATGAGGCATTTCAACAATGAGCACCCTATAAAAAGAAAAAAATTGGACCTAAACTTGAACCCTGAGGGACCCTGAGGTGAAACACATCAATCCCATTAGACAGAACAAAATCTTTTACAACAAGAGTGGTCCATGCAGTGTCTTGATGAAGATCCTGACTCAAATTTGTCACTTCCAAAGATTTCTACTGAAAAATATTTAACAGAACCTCCTGAAGTGTTTCAAATTCTTTCTTCTTGTTGTTTTAGCAGGAGAGGGATGCTCAAAGGAAGCTCGAATCCCTTGTTTACCCAACCCAGCCCTCTCTCCCCATAACTTCCTGTCTCTTTTCAGTGTCCTATCAACTGACAAAAAAAGGCTATGGCCACAAAAAAATGCACTTTTCTAAACCACAATTTTGAGAACCTCCAAAAAAAAAGACATTTTGATAAAATCAATAATTAGTTCAGCAATAGAGGATGAGTAAAGAACAGAGGGTTTACCTCAAACTTTATGGAGCCGTTGTTGGATGAGTCAAAAGCATTAAACAAATAGTGAGCATAGGTACTGGCATCTGCAGACACACACATTAGAGTTTAGAGTTTGCAAAAACTACTTTAGTGTATATAACGCATTGGAAAAACTGGATGACTAAGGTTTTGTTCCAATTCTTTCATTTACTCCTTAGCCCTTTGCCTAAACCTATCCTTCAGCCCTTAAAACCGAGGACAAAGTGGCTGAAAATATATCCCTAGCCCCATTGACTACCATACACAAGTTATACTAATAATGGCATATTATTCATGTAACACCAGCTAATTCCCAACCTATAATGGCATTGGATGTGAAATCTGAAATAAAGGGATAATTTTCTTTGTTTTAAACTTTTATAACTGACAAAATTACTTACATTTGTTATAAGAGGTTGAAGCTCATGATCTAATGTGCTTGACAGGGACAGCTGTCTTCAACTCTGTTTTACATCAAATGATATTTTGTCAGACTAGTTTCTGAAGAAGCGAGAGGGTAAAATAGCCATCTAGCAGCCCTTACCTTTCCCTATTTCTTAACTTAGAGATAAGATTCGAGCAGATTTTTGAATTTCACAACTGACATTTAATGGTAAAATAAGTGTTATGGATTGAGATATTTGATTATGATTGAGAAAAATAGAACATTTGCTGACCGCCGTGAGGAAAGAACTGAGAGTAGATTTGCTTGAACGTCTCCTCATTCACAACACCACTGGGACACTCCTGAAAAACACACACACACAGAAGAGCAGCACAGCATCAGGAAGCTGTGACCGTGAGAGTCTGTGAGGGTTCGAGTGTGTCCGTACGTTCTTGAAGCCCCTGTAGAGCACCTGCAGCTCTTTCCTGTTAAAGTTTGTTTGAGCCTCAAGCTGCTCCAAACCCTCAGGACGGTGACATACCATTGAAAGCTCCAGGTCATCATCCACCTTATCTACAGAGACGAAAGAGAGAGAGAGAGAGAGAGAGAGAGATGTTCACATTCAAAAAGGAGAAAAATTCACTCTTTCTGTATTCTGTGCATTTTAAGGTTAAAGTAAAAATCATTAAAGATAAAAAAGCATCATAACATTCAATAAAATGTCATCAAATTACTGTAAGATACTTTTCTTTGTTTATCAGCCAAGTGTTTTATATTGTAAGTGTTATTTTAATTTAAATTGGTTGGTTTGAGTTCACATGCAGCACAATAAAAGCACAAATTTTTTTCCACCACCACCACGCCTTGCGTATCCTGCCTCTTCGACCCAGTCCCTCGATCTTTGGATGCTACTAACGATCTCTTGGATACCGCATTACAAGAAGATTTAAAAACGGAACGTTCCATGAAAGGTTAAACACAAAATAAATAAAGAATGATATTTTTAAAAAGCAAAATAAACAAAATATGGTAAAACAAACATTATGTGTAGTCGAATTTTTTTAGAATAGCTAAAATGTAAAAATTAAAGATTGAACTTTGCACAAGAGAGAATGCTCTGTTTTTATATAGTGTAATATAGTATAATAATAATAATGATAATAATAATATATAATACTATAGTAATATAGTGCAGTAACTGATGCAGTGATGACCATTTTATAACCTTGATTTAAAACACAATTATTATTATTATTATTATTATTATTATATAAAATTATTTATAAAAATATATTAACTATATACTGCAATGAGCAAAACAATGTATAACTGCACTGAAGACAAATGATCTTAAATGACTATTCTGTGCATAAGGACAGACATGCTGCGAGCTTGTGTGTGAGCAGTGAAGGACACACACAGGTGAGGTCAAAGGTCAGGTGCCTCAGGCTTTTAATGCTCCTCAGCGTCCTTTAACAGCATCACAGTACAGCACTGCGTAGATACACAAACATCTGTACAATTACACACAAGCAACCAGCAGCAAATGACTTTAACACATAGAAATAAATGCAAATTACCTACAAAAAAAACAATTGAATCTAAATTTCACAAATTGTGCCACTTTTTTGAAAGAGCTTGAGTCAAAAGAAGCCAATTTTGATCATAATTCTCTAAGTGACCAACTGAAAACTGACATGGGCAGCTGACACCAAAAAGAACCTGCATATGAAAGAAAAAAAACATTGCAAAGTGCACTTCTTCTCTGTGTGAATGTCGGCGAGTGGAGCTCACCATCGGTGCTGATGAGTCCAAGAGTGTGCAAGAGTTTCAGCGCTCCACACAGAAGCAGAACGATGGCTAAAGTTTGGAGTCCTTCACCCTCACCTTTCTCCATCATACAGCCTCAGAAATCAAAGTCCACTCCAACCTAAATCTGTTTTTTATTATAATAAACTGTCTATTATTGCATCTTCTCTTTTAGCCTGCAGAGTATGAATTTGCAGTCCTTAACACCCCTCCTTTCCTAGTGAACACCCCCCTCTCTCTCTTTCTCTCATTCGCTCTCTCTTCCCCTCTCTGACCTCTAGGACATTCTGATTTGTCCTCTCAGCGTTTCTATTTTGTTTTGCAAGGTTGTGCAAGTTGAGTTTGTATGATGAAAAATGTTCACTTTTAAATGAACAATAGACTTTTTAACACTGATATCAGGGCTATGGCATCACTGAAACCTGGTAAACCTAAACTCTGATGTAAAAGTGGCTTTCTATAAAGCCAATCTTGAAATGGCTGTCTGTGAAGCTTTGTGATTTGTTCAGGTTTGATCTGTTTCTATATAATTGTATAATGTTTTTCAGCACTTTGGTAAATAAATACAAATGTACAGAACGGTTAAAGGTTACTTAAAGATTTGCATATATGGATGCAGAAAACAGTTTATGTCAGATGCACACATAATGTCAGTAACATGCTGATTTTGTGAACCCGATGCCATCTCACCTGTCCACTAGAGGGAGACAAATAACCAAAGATACGCTAAAATTTGACAAATTCAGTCGAAGAGAAAATTCAACAGGGAATACTTTTTTTTCAATCCTCACTACATGTTTTACTACACGGCTGTTCATGAATCTAGAGGGAAACATTATTAGTGCCACACATGCTTCACAGTCATTCTCACTTCAACTCTCTAGTCTGCAGCGTCATGATAGTTTTTTCTGCTTTAGAAATTAAGAGGAGCTCTGCTCTGAAAACCCACTCTGCCCTGCTCAAGATCTAACACATGACTGATTTAGAAAGAATAATCTCATACTGTAAGCTTCTGATCAGCTGTGAGTAAAGCCTTCAAGCTTCAGAAGTGTGATCCTGTAGTTCTTGTAACCATTTATCACGTGCACGTTAGCTTTAGCTTCAAAACACATTTACATAATTTGATGGGGTCATGATGTCATGATTTTTTTTTCTATGCTATGATTATAGCAATTTTTACATCTAAAAGGTTTCATACATACACATATTGTTTGTTTTTTAATTACGGAAAAGGTTAGGGGTCTCATTCAGCTACATTCTGCAGGACTGACAGCAGCTTGAATGTGCACAACTTCCTTTTCCAAAGCTCTAGTCAAACGAAAACATTGGATAGGATGCATAGGATTCTTTGTAGGTGGTTGCCACGCAGAGTGCTCTTGTTATTAGTTTTTAGAATTTTATAGGATATTAGAATTACAGAGTGGTTCCTCTATGGTCCTGCATGATGGTTTCTCTTCAC